>JAKKIB010000259.1:3947500-4200570 GCA_023089585.1 Melophagus ovinus | reverse complement strand
TCAACTAAATTTTGAGGCCCATAACTCGGAACCCATGTACCGATTTAGTGTTAATGTGTTTTGTTTATCAGGGTTTAACGTGCTCTTTTATTTGGTACCATTTTTGGTAAGATGCCACGCCCACATAATGAAATAGATACTTTGAGCGACAAAAAAGTGAGTATATCTTCTAAAATAAGGGGCGTGGCCAAAATTTTTTATGATCATTATAAAGAAGACTTCAGCCCCTTTCCAACGATACCAATTTTGTCCAAATCGGACCAGCCGTTCTCGAGTTATAAGCGTTTAAAAATTTTTTAAAATTCAAAATTTGCTTGCTATTTTTTGGGAGATTCTGGGCTCCTGGTAGAAAATCAAAATTTTTAACGGAAAATTTAATTACAACAACAAATCTAACAACAACCACAAAGAAATCTTATTTTCTTCGTAACTTGAAAACCCCTTCACCGATTTAACTCGGACTTGATGCATATTATAGGGCATGATGCCTACTTTCATTTTGAACCATATTCTCATGTGCCACGCCCACATTTGTGTAACAAATTTTAATAATTCGTAGTGTATTGATTAAGTAAAAAACTGCCAAAAGTACTGGGCGTGGTCGAAAAATTTTTGCCGCGTTGGAAAGTGGAATTTAGGCCCTGATTAATAGTTTAAAATTTATCAAAATAGGTGAAGCGGTTCCTAAGTTATAGACGTTTAAACTTGGTAAAATTAACCAAATTGAAAGGGCTATAACTCGAGAACCTCTTTACCGATTTTCTTCGAACTTGGTTTGTAAATTAGAGCATAACGCCTACTTTTACTCGGAACACCCTATCAATGTGCCACGCCCACTTTCGTTTAACAAATTTTAAAAATTCGTAGTATATTGAATAAGTAAAAAATTGCAGAAAGTATGGGCGTGGCTGAAAATTTTTTGCATCATTAGAAAAAGGACTTGACCGTTAATCATTACTGTAAAACTTATCAAAATAGGTGAAGCGGTTCTAAGTTATACACGTTTAAACTTGTAAATTTAACAAATTGAAGGGCTATAACTCGAGAACCTCTTTACCGATTTTCTTCGAACTTGGTTTGTAATTAGGGCATAACGTCTATTTTCATTTGGAGTACTTTCTCAAGTGCCACGCCCACTTTCGTTTAACAAATTTTAATAATTCGTGGTGTAATAAATACGTAAAAACTGTCACAAAAAATGGGCGTGGTCAAAAAATTTTTACATCGTTGGAACAAGGATTTGGGCTCTGATCGCTAGTATAAAATTTATCCAAATAGATGAAGCCGTTTGGAAGTTATAGACGTTTAAAAATTTGCAAATTCAACTAAATTTGAGGCCCATAACTCGGAAACCATGTACCGATTTAGTGTTAATGTGTTTTGTTTATCAGGGTTTAACGTGCTCTTTTATTTGGTACCATTTTTGGTAAGATGCCACGCCCACATAATGAAATAGATACTTTGAGCGACAAAAAAGTGAGTATATCTTCTAAAATAAGGGGCGTGGCCAAAATTTTTTATGATCATTATAAAGAAGACTTCAGCCCCTTTCCAACGATACCAATTTTGTCCAAATCGGACCAGCCGTTCTCGAGTTATAAGCGTTTAAAAATTTTTTAAAATTCAAAATTTGCTTGCTATTTTTTGGGAGATTCTGGGCTCCTGGTAGAAAATCAAAATTTTTAACGGAAAATTTAATTACAACAACAAATCTAACAACAACCACAAAGAAATCTTATTTTCTTCGTAACTTGAAAACCCCTTCACCGATTTAACTCGGACTTGATGCATATTATAGGGCATGATGCCTACTTTCATTTTGAACCATATTCTCATGTGCCACGCCCACATTTGTGTAACAAATTTTAATAATTCGTAGTGTATTGATTAAGTAAAAAACTGCCAAAAGTACTGGGCGTGGTCGAAAAATTTTTGCCGCGTTGGAAAGTGGAATTTAGGCCCTGATTAATAGTTTAAAATTTATCAAAATAGGTGAAGCGGTTCCTAAGTTATAGACGTTTAAACTTGGTAAAATTAACCAAATTGAAAGGGCTATAACTCGAGAACCTCTTTACCGATTTTCTTCGAACTTGGTTTGTAAATTAGGGCATAACGTCTATTTTCATTTGGAGTACTTTCCTCAAGTGCCACGCCCACTTTCGTTTAACAAATTTTAATAATTCGTGGTGTAATAAATACGTAAAAAACTGTCACAAAAAATGGGCGTGGTCAAAAAATTTTTACATCGTTGGAACAAGGATTTGGGCTCTGATCGCTAGTATAAAATTTATCCAAATAGATGAAGCCGTTTGGAAGTTATAGACGTTTAAAAATTTGCAAATTCAACTAAATTTTGAGGCCCATAACTCGGAAACCCATGTACCGATTTAGTGTTAATGTGTTTTGTTTATCAGGTTTAACGTGCTCTTTTATTTGGTACCATTTTTGGTAAGATGCCACGCCCACATAATGAAATAGATACTTTGAGCGACAAAAAAGTGAGTATATCTTCTAAAATAAGGGGCGTGGCCAAAATTTTTTATGATCATTATAAAGAAGACTTCAGCCCCTTTCCAACGATACCAATTTTGTCCAAATCGGACCAGCCGTTCTCGAGTTATAAGCGTTTAAAAATTTTTTAAAATTCAAAATTTGCTTGCTATTTTTTGGGAGATTCTGGGCTCCTGGTAGAAAATCAAAATTTTTAACGGAAAATTTAATTACAACAACAAATCTAACAACAACCACAAAGAAATCTTATTTTCTTCGTAACTTGAAAACCCCTTGACCGATTTAACTCGGACTTGATGCATATTATAGGGCATGATGCCTACTTTCATTTTGAACCATATTCTCATGTGCCACGCCCACATTTGTGTAACAAATTTTAATAATTCGTAGTGTATTGATTAAGTAAAAAACTGCCAAAAGTACTGGGCGTGGTCGAAAAATTTTTGCCGCGTTGGAAAGTGGAATTTAGGCCCTGATTAATAGTTTAAAATTTATCAAAATAGGTGAAGCGGTTCCTAAGTTATAGACGTTTAAACTTGGTAAAATTATTCAAATTGAAAGGGCTATAACTCGAGAACCTCTTTACCGATTTTCTTCGAACTTGGTTTGTAAATTAGAGCATAACGCCTACTTTTACTCGGAACACCCTATCAATGTGCCACGCCCACTTTCGTTTAACAAATTTTAAAAATTCGTAGTATATTGAATAAGTTAAAAATTGCAGAAAGTACTGGGCGTGGCTGAAAATTTTTTGCATCATTAGAAAAAGACTTGACCGTTAATCATTACTGTAAAACTTATCAAAATAGGTGAAGCGGTTCCTAAGTTATACACGTTTAAACTTGGTAAAATTAACCAAATTGAAAGGGCTATAACTCGAGAACCTCTTTACCGATTTTCTTCGAACTTGGTTTGTAAATTAGGGCATAACGTCTATTTTCATTTGGAGTACTTTCCTCAAGTGCCACGCCCACTTTCGTTTAACAAATTTTAATAATTCGTGGTGTAATAAATACGTAAAAAACTGTCACAAAAAATGGGCGTGGTCAAAAAATTTTTACATCGTTGGAACAAGGATTTGGGCTCTGATCGCTAGTATAAAATTTATCCAAATAGATGAAGCCGTTTGGAAGTTATAGACGTTTAAAAATTTGCAAATTCAACTAAATTTTGAGGCCCATAACTCGGAAACCCATGTACCGATTTAGTGTTAATGTGTTTTGTTTATCAGGGTTTAACGTGCTCTTTTATTTGGTACCATTTTGGTAAGATGCCACGCCCACATAATGAAATAGATACTTTGAGCGACAAAAAAGTGAGTATATCTTCTAAAATAAGGGGCGTGGCCAAAATTTTTTATGATCATTATAAAGAAGACTTCAGCCCCTTTCCAACGATACCAATTTTGTCCAAATCGGACCAGCCGTTCTCGAGTTATAAGCGTTTAAAAATTTTTTAAAATTCAAAATTTGCTTGCTATTTTTTGGGAGATTCTGGGCTCCTGGTAGAAAATCAAAATTTTTAACGGAAAATTTAATTACAACAACAAATCTAACAACAACCACAAAGAAATCTTATTTTCTTCGTAACTTGAAAACCCCTTGACCGATTTAACTCGGACTTGATGCATATTATAGGGCATGATGCCTACTTTCATTTTGAACCATATTCTCATGTGCCACGCCCACATTTGTGTAACAAATTTTAATAATTCGTAGTGTATTGATTAAGTAAAAAAACTGCCAAAAGTACTGGGCGTGGTCGAAAAATTTTTGCCGCGTTGGAAAGTGGAATTTAGGCCCTGATTAATAGTTTAAAATTTATCAAAATAGGTGAAGCGGTTCCTAAGTTATAGACGTTTAAACTTGGTAAAATTAACCAAATTGAAAGGGCTATAACTCGAGAACCTCTTTACCGATTTTCTTCGAACTTGGTTTGTAAATTAGGGCATAACGTCTATTTTCATTTGGAGTACTTTCCTCAAGTGCCACGCCCACTTTCGTTTAACAAATTTTAATAATTCGTGGTGTAATAAATACGTAAAAAACTGTCACAAAAAATGGGCGTGGTCAAAAAATTTTTACATCGTTGGAACAAGGATTTGGGCTCTGATCGCTAGTATAAAATTTATCCAAATAGATGAAGCCGTTTGGAAGTTATAGACGTTTTAAAAATTTGCAAATTCAACTAAATTTTGAGGCCCATAACTCGGAAACCCATGTACCGATTTAGTGTTAATGTGTTTTGTTTATCAGGGTTTAACGTTGGTACCATTTTTGGTAAGATGCCACGCCCACATAATGAAATAGATACTTTGAGCGACAAAAAAGTGAGTATATCTTCTAAAATAAGGGGCGTGGCCAAAATTTTTTATGATCATTATAAAGAAGACTTCAGCCCCTTTCCAACGATACCAATTTTGTCCAAATCGGACCAGCCGTTCTCGAGTTATAAGCGTTTAAAAATTTTTTAAAATTCAAAATTTGCTTGCTATTTTTTGGGAGATTCTGGGCTCCTGGTAGAAAATCAAAATTTTTAACGGAAAATTTAATTACAACAACAAATCTAACAACAACCACAAAGAAATCTTATTTTCTTCGTAACTTGAAAACCCCTTGACCGATTTAACTCGGACTTGATGCATATTATAGGGCATGATGCCTACTTTCATTTTGAACCATATTCTCATGTGCCACGCCCACATTTGTGTAACAAATTTTAATAATTCGTAGTGTATTGATTAAGTAAAAAACTGCCAAAAGTACTGGGCGTGGTCGAAAAATTTTTGCCGCGTTGGAAAGTGGAATTTAGGCCCTGATTAATAGTTTAAAATTTATCAAAATAGGTGAAGCGGTTCCTAAGTTATAGACGTTTAAACTTGGTAAAATTAACCAAATTGAAAGGGCTATAACTCGAGAACCTCTTTACCGATTTTCTTCGAACTTGGTTTGTAAATTAGAGCATAACGCCTACTTTTACTCGGAACACCCTATCAATGTGCCACGCCCACTTTCGTTTAACAAATTTTAAAAATTCGTAGTATATTGAATAAGTTAAAAATTGCAGAAAGTACTGGGCGTGGCTGAAAATTTTTTGCATCATTAGAAAAAAGACTTGACCGTTAATCATTACTGTAAAACTTATCAAAATAGGTGAAGCGGTTCCTAAGTTATACACGTTTAAACTTGGTAAAATTAACCAAATTGAAAGGGCTATAACTCGAGAACCTCTTTACCGATTTTCTTCGAACTTGGTTTGTAAATTAGGGCATAACGTCTATTTTCATTTGGAGTACTTTCCTCAAGTGCCACGCCCACTTTCGTTTAACAAATTTTAATAATTCGTGGTGTAATAAATACGTAAAAAACTGTCACAAAAAATGGGCGTGGTCAAAAAATTTTTACATCGTTGGAACAAGGATTTGGGCTCTGATCGCTAGTATAAAATTTATCCAAATAGATGAAGCCGTTTGGAAGTTATAGACGTTTAAAAATTTGCAAATTCAACTAAATTTTGAGGCCCATAACTCGGAAACCCATGTACCGATTTAGTGTTAATGTGTTTTGTTTATCAGGGTTTAACGTGCTCTTTTATTTGGTACCATTTTTGGTAAGATGCCACGCCCACATAATGAAATAGATACTTTGAGCGACAAAAAAGTGAGTATATCTTCTAAAATAAGGGGCGTGGCCAAAATTTTTTATGATCATTATAAAGAAGACTTCAGCCCCTTTCCAACGATACCAATTTTGTCCAAATCGGACCAGCCGTTCTCGAGTTATAAGCGTTTAAAAATTTTTTAAAATTCAAAATTTGCTTGCTATTTTTTGGGAGATTCTGGGCTCCTGGTAGAAAATCAAAATTTTTAACGGAAAATTTAATTACAACAACAAATCTAACAACAACCACAAAGAAATCTTATTTTCTTCGTAACTTGAAAACCCCTTGACCGATTTAACTCGGACTTGATGCATATTATAGGGCATGATGCCTACTTTCATTTTGAACCATATTCTCATGTGCCACGCCCACATTTGTGTAACAAATTTTAATAATTCGTAGTGTATTGATTAAGTAAAAAACTGCCAAAAGTACTGGGCGTGGTCGAAAAATTTTTGCCGCGTTGGAAAGTGGAATTTAGGCCCTGATTAATAGTTTAAAATTTATCAAAATAGGTGAAGCGGTTCCTAAGTTATAGACGTTTAAACTTGGTAAAATTAACCAAATTGAAAGGGCTATAACTCGAGAACCTCTTTACCGATTTTCTTCGAACTTGGTTTGTAAATTAGAGCATAACGCCTACTTTTACTCGGAACACCCTATCAATGTGCCACGCCCACTTTCGTTTAACAAATTTTAAAAATTCGTAGTATATTGAATAAGTTAAAAATTGCAGAAAGTACTGGGCGTGGCTGAAAATTTTTTGCATCATTAGAAAAAAGACTTGACCGTTAATCATTACTGTAAAACTTATCAAAATAGGTGAAGCGGTTCCTAAGTTATACACGTTTAAACTTGGTAAAATTAACCAAATTGAAAGGGCTATAACTCGAGAACCTCTTTACCGATTTTCTTCGAACTTGGTTTGTAAATTAGGGCATAACGTCTATTTTCATTTGGAGTACTTTCCTCAAGTGCCACGCCCACTTTCGTTTAACAAATTTTAATAATTCGTGGTGTAATAAATACGTAAAAAACTGTCACAAAAAATGGGCGTGGTCAAAAAATTTTTACATCGTTGGAACAAGGATTTGGGCTCTGATCGCTAGTATAAAATTTATCCAAATAGATGAAGCCGTTTGGAAGTTATAGACGTTTAAAAATTTGCAAATTCAACTAAATTTTGAGGCCCATAACTCGGAAACCCATGTACCGATTTAGTGTTAATGTGTTTTGTTTATCAGGGTTTAACGTGCTCTTTTATTTGGTACCATTTTTGGTAAGATGCCACGCCCACATAATGAAATAGATACTTTGAGCGACAAAAAAGTGAGTATATCTTCTAAAATAAGGGGCGTGGCCAAAATTTTTTATGATCATTATAAAGAAGACTTCAGCCCCTTTCCAACGATACCAATTTTGTCCAAATCGGACCAGCCGTTCTCGAGTTATAAGCGTTTAAAAATTTTTTAAAATTCAAAATTTGCTTGCTATTTTTTGGGAGATTCTGGGCTCCTGGTAGAAAATCAAAATTTTTAACGGAAAATTTAATTACAACAACAAATCTAACAACAACCACAAAGAAATCTTATTTTCTTCGTAACTTGAAAACCCCTTGACCGATTTAACTCGGACTTGATGCATATTATAGGGCATGATGCCTACTTTCATTTTGAACCATATTCTCATGTGCCACGCCCACATTTGTGTAACAAATTTTAATAATTCGTAGTGTATTGATTAAGTAAAAAACTGCCAAAAGTACTGGGCGTGGTCGAAAAATTTTTGCCGCGTTGGAAAGTGGAATTTAGGCCCTGATTAATAGTTTAAAATTTATCAAAATAGGTGAAGCGGTTCCTAAGTTATAGACGTTTAAACTTGGTAAAATTAACCAAATTGAAAGGGCTATAACTCGAGAACCTCTTTACCGATTTTCTTCGAACTTGGTTTGTAAATTAGAGCATAACGCCTACTTTTACTCGGAACACCCTATCAATGTGCCACGCCCACTTTCGTTTAACAAATTTTAAAAATTCGTAGTATATTGAATAAGTTAAAAATTGCAGAAAGTACTGGGCGTGGCTGAAAATTTTTTGCATCATTAGAAAAAAGACTTGACCGTTAATCATTACTGTAAAACTTATCAAAATAGGTGAAGCGGTTCCTAAGTTATACACGTTTAAACTTGGTAAAATTAACCAAATTGAAAGGGCTATAACTCGAGAACCTCTTTACCGATTTTCTTCGAACTTGGTTTGTAAATTAGGGCATAACGTCTATTTTCATTTGGAGTACTTTCCTCAAGTGCCACGCCCACTTTCGTTTAACAAATTTTAATAATTCGTGGTGTAATAAATACGTAAAAAACTGTCACAAAAAATGGGCGTGGTCAAAAAATTTTTACATCGTTGGAACAAGGATTTGGGCTCTGATCGCTAGTATAAAATTTATCCAAATAGATGAAGCCGTTTGGAAGTTATAGACGTTTAAAATTTGCAAATTCAACTAAATTTTGAGGCCCATAACTCGGAAACCCATGTACCGATTTAGTGTTAATGTGTTTTGTTTATCAGGGTTTAACGTGCTCTTTTATTTGGTACCATTTTTGGTAAGATGCCACGCCCACATAATGAAATAGATACTTTGAGCGACAAAAAAGTGAGTATATCTTCTAAAATAAGGGGCGTGGCCAAAATTTTTTATGATCATTATAAAGAAGACTTCAGCCCCTTTCCAACGATACCAATTTTGTCCAAATCGGACCAGCCGTTCTCGAGTTATAAGCGTTTAAAAATTTTTTAAAATTCAAAATTTGCTTGCTATTTTTTGGGAGATTCTGGGCTCCTGGTAGAAAATCAAAATTTTTAACGGAAAATTTAATTACAACAACAAATCTAACAACAACCACAAAGAAATCTTATTTTCTTCGTAACTTGAAAACCCCTTGACCGATTTAACTCGGACTTGATGCATATTATAGGGCATGATGCCTACTTTCATTTTGAACCATATTCTCATGTGCCACGCCCACATTTGTGTAACAAATTTTAATAATTCGTAGTGTATTGATTAAGTAAAAAACTGCCAAAAGTACTGGGCGTGGTCGAAAAATTTTTGCCGCGTTGGAAAGTGGAATTTAGGCCCTGATTAATAGTTTAAAATTTATCAAAATAGGTGAAGCGGTTCCTAAGTTATAGACGTTTAAACTTGGTAAAATTAACCAAATTGAAAGGGCTATAACTCGAGAACCTCTTTACCGATTTTCTTCGAACTTGGTTTGTAAATTAGAGCATAACGCCTACTTTTACTCGGAACACCCTATCAATGTGCCACGCCCACTTTCGTTTAACAAATTTTAAAAATTCGTAGTATATTGAATAAGTTAAAAATTGCAGAAAGTACTGGGCGTGGCTGAAAATTTTTTGCATCATTAGAAAAAAGACTTGACCGTTAATCATTACTGTAAAACTTATCAAAATAGGTGAAGCGGTTCCTAAGTTATACACGTTTAAACTTGGTAAAATTAACCAAATTGAAAGGGCTATAACTCGAGAACCTCTTTACCGATTTTCTTCGAACTTGGTTTGTAAATTAGGGCATAACGTCTATTTTCATTTGGAGTACTTTCCTCAAGTGCCACGCCCACTTTCGTTTAACAAATTTTAATAATTCGTGGTGTAATAAATACGTAAAAAACTGTCACAAAAAATGGGCGTGGTCAAAAAATTTTTACATCGTTGGAACAAGGATTTGGGCTCTGATCGCTAGTATAAAATTTATCCAAATAGATGAAGCCGTTTGGAAGTTATAGACGTTTAAAAATTTGCAAATTCAACTAAATTTTGAGGCCCATAACTCGGAAACCCATGTACCGATTTAGTGTTAATGTGTTTTGTTTATCAGGGTTTAACGTGCTCTTTTATTTGGTACCATTTTTGGTAAGATGCCACGCCCACATAATGAAATAGATACTTTGAGCGACAAAAAAGTGAGTATATCTTCTAAAATAAGGGGCGTGGCCAAAATTTTTTATGATCATTATAAAGAAGACTTCAGCCCCTTTCCAACGATACCAATTTTGTCCAAATCGGACCAGCCGTTCTCGAGTTATAAGCGTTTAAAAATTTTTTAAAATTCAAAATTTGCTTGCTATTTTTTGGGAGATTCTGGGCTCCTGGTAGAAAATCAAAATTTTTAACGGAAAATTTAATTACAACAACAAATCTAACAACAACCACAAAGAAATCTTATTTTCTTCGTAACTTGAAAACCCCTTGACCGATTTAACTCGGACTTGATGCATATTATAGGGCATGATGCCTACTTTCATTTTGAACCATATTCTCATGTGCCACGCCCACATTTGTGTAACAAATTTTAATAATTCGTAGTGTATTGATTAAGTAAAAAACTGCCAAAAGTACTGGGCGTGGTCGAAAAATTTTTGCCGCGTTGGAAAGTGGAATTTAGGCCCTGATTAATAGTTTAAAATTTATCAAAATAGGTGAAGCGGTTCCTAAGTTATAGACGTTTAAACTTGGTAAAATTAACCAAATTGAAAGGGCTATAACTCGAGAACCTCTTTACCGATTTTCTTCGAACTTGGTTTGTAAATTAGAGCATAACGCCTACTTTTACTCGGAACACCCTATCAATGTGCCACGCCCACTTTCGTTTAACAAATTTTAAAAATTCGTAGTATATTGAATAAGTTAAAAATTGCAGAAAGTACTGGGCGTGGCTGAAAATTTTTTGCATCATTAGAAAAAAGACTTGACCGTTAATCATTACTGTAAAACTTATCAAAATAGGTGAAGCGGTTCCTAAGTTATACACGTTTAAACTTGGTAAAATTAACCAAATTGAAAGGGCTATAACTCGAGAACCTCTTTACCGATTTTCTTCGAACTTGGTTTGTAAATTAGGGCATAACGTCTATTTTCATTTGGAGTACTTTCCTCAAGTGCCACGCCCACTTTCGTTTAACAAATTTTAATAATTCGTGGTGTAATAAATACGTAAAAAACTGTCACAAAAAATGGGCGTGGTCAAAAAATTTTTACATCGTTGGAACAAGGATTTGGGCTCTGATCGCTAGTATAAAATTTATCCAAATAGATGAAGCCGTTTGGAAGTTATAGACGTTTAAAAATTTGCAAATTCAACTAAATTTTGAGGCCCATAACTCGGAAACCCATGTACCGATTTAGTGTTAATGTGTTTTGTTTATCAGGGTTTAACGTGCTCTTTTATTTGGTACCATTTTTGGTAAGATGCCACGCCCACATAATGAAATAGATACTTTGAGCGACAAAAAAGTGAGTATATCTTCTAAAATAAGGGGCGTGGCCAAAATTTTTTATGATCATTATAAAGAAGACTTCAGCCCCTTTCCAACGATACCAATTTTGTCCAAATCGGACCAGCCGTTCTCGAGTTATAAGCGTTTAAAAATTTTTTAAAATTCAAAATTTGCTTGCTATTTTTTGGGAGATTCTGGGCTCCTGGTAGAAAATCAAAATTTTTAACGGAAAATTTAATTACAACAACAAATCTAACAACAACCACAAAGAAATCTTATTTTCTTCGTAACTTGAAAACCCCTTGACCGATTTAACTCGGACTTGATGCATATTATAGGGCATGATGCCTACTTTCATTTTGAACCATATTCTCATGTGCCACGCCCACATTTGTGTAACAAATTTTAATAATTCGTAGTGTATTGATTAAGTAAAAAACTGCCAAAAGTACTGGGCGTGGTCGAAAAATTTTTGCCGCGTTGGAAAGTGGAATTTAGGCCCTGATTAATAGTTTAAAATTTATCAAAATAGGTGAAGCGGTTCCTAAGTTATAGACGTTTAAACTTGGTAAAATTAACCAAATTGAAAGGGCTATAACTCGAGAACCTCTTTACCGATTTTCTTCGAACTTGGTTTGTAAATTAGAGCATAACGCCTACTTTTACTCGGAAACCCTATCAATGTGCCACGCCCACTTTCGTTTAACAAATTTTAAAAATTCGTAGTATATTGAATAAGTTAAAAATTGCAGAAAGTACTGGGCGTGGCTGAAAATTTTTTGCATCATTAGAAAAAAGACTTGACCGTTAATCATTACTGTAAAACTTATCAAAATAGGTGAAGCGGTTCCTAAGTTATACACGTTTAAACTTGGTAAAATTAACCAAATTGAAAGGGCTATAACTCGAGAACCTCTTTACCGATTTTCTTCGAACTTGGTTTGTAAATTAGGGCATAACGTCTATTTTCATTTGGAGTACTTTCCTCAAGTGCCACGCCCACTTTCGTTTAACAAATTTTAATAATTCGTGGTGTAATAAATACGTAAAAAACTGTCACAAAAAATGGGCGTGGTCAAAAAATTTTTACATCGTTGGAACAAGGATTTGGGCTCTGATCGCTAGTATAAAATTTATCCAAATAGATGAAGCCGTTTGGAAGTTATAGACGTTTAAAAATTTGCAAATTCAACTAAATTTTGAGGCCCATAACTCGGAAACCCATGTACCGATTTAGTGTTAATGTGTTTTGTTTATCAGGGTTTAACGTGCTCTTTTATTTGGTACCATTTTTGGTAAGATGCCACGCCCACATAATGAAATAGATACTTTGAGCGACAAAAAAGTGAGTATATCTTCTAAAATAAGGGGCGTGGCCAAAATTTTTTATGATCATTATAAAGAAGACTTCAGCCCCTTTCCAACGATACCAATTTTGTCCAAATCGGACCAGCCGTTCTCGAGTTATAAGCGTTTAAAAATTTTTTAAAATTCAAAATTTGCTTGCTATTTTTTGGGAGATTCTGGGCTCCTGGTAGAAAATCAAAATTTTTAACGGAAAATTTAATTACAACAACAAATCTAACAACAACCACAAAGAAATCTTATTTTCTTCGTAACTTGAAAACCCCTTGACCGATTTAACTCGGACTTGATGCATATTATAGGGCATGATGCCTACTTTCATTTTGAACCATATTCTCATGTGCCACGCCCACATTTGTGTAACAAATTTTAATAATTCGTAGTGTATTGATTAAGTAAAAAACTGCCAAAAGTACTGGGCGTGGTCGAAAAATTTTTGCCGCGTTGGAAAGTGGAATTTAGGCCCTGATTAATAGTTTAAAATTTATCAAAATAGGTGAAGCGGTTCCTAAGTTATAGACGTTTAAACTTGGTAATATTAACCAAATTGAAAGGGCTATAACTCGAGAACCTCTTTACCGATTTTCTTCGAACTTGGTTTGCAAATTAGGGCATAACGTCTATTTTCATTTGGCGTACTTTCCTCAAGTGCCACGCCTTCACACTTTAATTTTTATTTCCTTGGAGGAATTAAGAGGTTAATTAAGAAGGACCAAAACAAGGACACAATATATGGATCATATTTTAAAAGGCATACTAAAAGCCTTAAAATATTTAGCACATTTGTTAGAATATAAAATATCTAACATGTAAAGCATGAAAGACTTTAAAACAAAGGCTTTTTCAGATCATTTTAACAACAATTTGTATAATTTTAGTTTGGCAAAAAAAATTCAAATTTTATTTTGTCTTACTTTTTAAAGAAATTCTTAACAAAATAATATTTTGCTATTATAAATTTTTATAACAAATTTTATATTAAATTTATTTATTATTGGGCATCCTCTATCATTTTCCATTAACTTTTCACTTTAGCATCATTATTAGGCGTTATATTTATTGTAGGTTATTTAATCCTTTGCCAACTGATCAATTTTAAATAATGCCTGCTTACTGTTATTTTTATATAACTATTTTTTTTTATTCTTTATTACGCATATGTAATAATTTATACAATAAAAAAAAAAAAAAAAAAAAAAGTTATAAAACATTTATTGTTACTATTTTTAGCTACTTTACATTAACATTGCTAGCATGCTACATAAATTAAAAGAAAATAGCAAAAAAAAGTACAAAATATTAAAAAATTTGCCAATTATTTTGTAGCATGCTTTTTCTTTTTTTATCTGGTTATTGCTAAAATTTAAATGCTTTCTTTTTTTATAATTCATACAAAGAAATCCTTGGAAATCTATAAATAAGTTTTTTTTAGTTAATTTGTAAAAAAAATTTATTTATTATTATTATTAAAAAATGAACTTCAAGTATCAGTAAGAGCAATAAAAACAAAGTTTCTGCTTAAATAAAAGTGCACTGGCAAAAAGAAATATGATAAAATCTGCTATCAAAATAAATTGTATCGATATTAAAGCAAACTTATTTTAAATTATACATTTCATGTCATCTCTAAAAAAGTATGACATATTTCAGATATTACCAGGCTCTTTTTTTTTGTTACATAAATCATTAAATTATATTGAGTATATTAAAGAATTTGAGGTGACCAAAGTTAACATATTCATATTCAGGGTTATGGATTCTTTTAAAGGTTAATAAGTGTAGCATAAAAAAATTGCTCTCCATTTACTTTACAATTTCATTTACACAGTAACCTTCTACTTTCTCTACTTGTTTTAAGGCAAACAAATAGAAATTAAAAAAAAAAAAATTACAAACACCGAAATCTTTATTAGCCTAAATTCTATAAATAAACCCTTTAATAAAAAAAAAACAAAAAAAAATAAGAAAAGTAACAAACAAAAAATATTATATAAAAAAAGGGATTTAATAATAATGAACATAACAATGATAATGATGTTATCAAAGAGGTTAAAAAAAGAGACAAATTTTGTTAAAATGAAAGTTCTACTCTTTCCATTTTTTTTAAAGCATTTTAAAAAGTTTCAATTTAAATAGAACAGGAGAATTGTAAAATTTAATTGTTCTTGCTCAATTTTTTTATTAAATGAATAGTGGAACCTAAATATTTTAAAGCTTTTTTAAAGCTTTTTTTGTTTAATGCATTTATCAACAGGTAGTTGATATTTTATGTATAAAATTTATACGTATAAAATTTGTAAGGATTAATTTTTAAATTATTTCAAAATTTATTATTATTTCTTTTTTTGAAAAGTTATGGAAATTTTCTGTTTTTCTTTTTTTTTTTTTTTTTTTTTTTGATTTGTCTTTTTGATATTAAGTTGAAAATATCCTCTAGAAAATTTATAAATTTTTAAGGGGAAATTTTCTTCTACAAAAATGAATTTCTCAGCTACAAAAAGTTGCAAAAGTTCTTAAATTTCTAAAAAAGCTTTAGCATCTTTTAAACTTTCTGCCATAAGAAATTTTGTTGCAAGCAATCAATTACAAAACAGATATATCTCCTTTTTATCATGTAATTTATCTAAGTTATCTAACTTTTATTAAGTCTTCTGCTTTTGAAATATCTTCTGCTTCTTCTTCTTCTTCTAATATATATTATTTTTATACATTTTATAGGCAATAATTATAATTTATCTATTTTAATTCACATCAATATTTATAGCTTATAAATTACACTATAATAAAAAATAAACGTAGATAATGCCGCAATTGTTAACAATTTAGTATCTTTTATTAATAATTGAACAAACAAATTTTTGATAATGCAGTACTTGAGAGACATTTTATAGATAAAATCATATTTATCCAATGGTATGCAAGATATTACAGTTACAATTTAAAAATTTATATCATTATATTTTTTAATAAAAAAATCTTTAAAAAAGCATTTCATTTCTTTAACTTTTTATGCTTTGACAGATAAAATCAAACTTTCAAATTTTTAAAGAAATTCAATAAAGCTTCTCCATAAAAAAAAATTACAAATACTATATATTTTTGCTATATTCAAATTTATCTCTCATATATCTGATTTCAGCAAAGTCAAATATAAAAAGGAGAAAATCTTAAATATAATTTTTTAAATATTCATCTTCTTCACTTTATTAATTATTCATCTTAATTGCATGATATATTTTTAAACAAATCGCACATATATATATATATATATATATATATATATATATATATATATATACATATGTATGTGTGTGTAAAATCACTCTCTACACCTGGATAATTTAGATGGGAATGTGTATAAGCATTTCTTATGATTGAAGAAACTTTACATATTTGCAACTTTACATATACATTTTATATTTTATAAGAAATATTAAGCAACATTTTTAAAGTTATTTTTCTCTTTACTTTTTTTTTTTATTATTTTGTATATACTTAACTTTTATTTATATATATATGTATATATATCAATCTGGCTAAAATTATCTCTTATGCTTTCTTAACTTATGATCTACATTACTTTTTAAGAAAAAAAAAAAAACCTCAAATATTTAAACCATATTTCTACAACAGATCCTTTAGAACAAAGCATACTGAAAATCAAAAATTTTTAATACAAGTTATTAAGATCATGATGTTTAGTTTTTATTTAACTGCTTTATATTTTATGTTCATTTTATTTCAATGAATATCAATCGATTTTAAATATAACTTACAATGATGCATTTCATGCAACTATTAATTAAAATTGAATTAAAAGTCTGGCGACTTATTAATCAATTTACTATAAATATTCTACCACATATTTCAATTATACAATAAATAAAGAATCAATGATATTCTAAATAATATTAATTTAAAAAAAATTAAATTATAACATAAATAATGTTTTATTGCCATGATATGTGTACATGGATTATAATTAAGATGATGAGCAATTTACACTTCCTAATGCCACAGAGTATTATGTATTTGTTTAAATATATGTAATACTTCGAAAAAGTTGAGATAGGCCCATCTTTTATTAAATCGATTGTTTCAATATCACTCTCGATATAGACCTCTGTCTATTTGTTGGCTTTGTAAATTTGTTTATCAAAGTATAAAGCTGAATTTTAACGATATTTGAATGAAATTTAATATGTAGGCGTATCTTAGCACCAAGATGTACGAGAGTACTATGACGATTACAGTCCATAGACTTTTTTTTTTTACACAAAATTTTTTAGGGAAATTTTTTTTATAAATAGGCCGTGCAAGATATTTAATAATCGGCCCCTAGCGTCTATAACGTATTTATTTATTTATTAATATATTTGGGAAATATATAATATAAATCCATAAAAGTTACAAAACTTCATTCATTCGTACTTAAATTTCTGCATGAATTTTCTCAATAAATTCACAATAATAATATTTTATCACATTAAATTATGTTTTATAACTTTTTTTAAGGATTAAACTAATGTGTAAAGAAAACGTATAATTTGCAAATTTTTTAATCCTTAAAATATATATACACCATAGCTCATTATTAAATGGTATAAATATATATTACTTAAAATAATTGAAATGTATTTAAAAAACAATTAAATTTATCAATATTCTGTACATCTCTAGTTTATTATACATTGTCCAGCATTAAATATCTTAAATATATAAAATTCTTAAAACTAAATTAAATAAAAATAAAAATTTTATAAACCATTATGGCCAATCAATAATCAATAATCTATACAAACATGGAATGTGAATTAATAAGGATTTAAAATGATTTTAATTTTTATATTTTTTGTAAATTAAATTTTAACATAAAGAATATTAATAACCATAACATATTACCTTGTATATAAATTTGCATGATTCATATCAAACTTTTTTTTTTGTCCCTTAAGATGACATAACAATTCTAATGGATGTCAATTTATTACGATATTACAGCAAACAAAGACTTTCTAAATATGATTATGATTATCATCATAACTTTAAGAATATATATACTAATTTATTCAATTTGTCACTTGAATCAGAGAAGTCTTTTACAAGAAAGTTGATTTAACACTTTTTATGATGACTTATACAAAAAAAAATCAAAAGGCTTATTAAATGTAAAGAATACAAGAACATATAGACACCTTTTTAAATGGACCTTTTTTTTCAAACGTTTTTTTAGGCAGACAAATTAAAATTAGAAAATTATTCTAAATTAATTAAAATTAATTATATGTCAAGTCATTTTGGTATATCACATTCACGTACGTTTAGACAAGCTTATTATATTTGATAGCACTCATGTTACATATAAAACTAAATCGCAAATAATTTTACATTTGTTGTTCTAATTCGATAGCCGTTTGTGGTTCCATGGTACTGATAGCATCATGAACATCACGCATAAGTTCGGCACTCATTTCATTTAATGTATTAACAGCTGTTACTACTTTAGCGACAACAGTTCCGATAACATCATTTATTGAGGAGGAAATTGTTGTTGTTGGTGTCGTTGATAATACAGTTGTATTGTTGATCGATACTTCTGTTATTGTTGATGTAGAGTTCATCACAGATGGACTGTGACTTTGTAATGTGGTCGGTGTTGTATGTGGCGTTGAAAACCACGATGATGATGCTGATGATAATGCTGATACTGATGATGATGCTGATGATGATGTGGCTGCCATCACAACAGCTCCCGTTACAAAATTACTTAATGTTGTCAATGTACTTGGATTAGTAACTGCCGTAGTATTAGAACTGTGTAATGTTGTTGAAATTATAGGATTACTTGTAGATGTAATAGCGGCAAATGCTGTTGGAAGCAAGTATGTTGTTGTACTGGATAAAAGTGCTGTCGCTAATGCTGTTGTAACATTAAAATTTGTTATTGTTGCATTTGTTGCAAATATTGATGATATTGATGATGAAGTTGTCATCGGAATCGTTGTAGTAATTAAGGATGGATGTTGCATATTATTTGTATCCAATATATAAGGATATTTTGGACATGGATTTGCCACTTGTGCACCCAACATCGATTCAAAAACATAACCAATAAGTGAACCAACCGTAAGGCCAACATTATATGACAATGTCATCATATTACCCGTAACTTCTTTTAATGTACCAGGTACTTTTGCTGGTGCCAACATCATAGGTAAACTGCCAGCCAAACCATTACTAACACCTAAAGCTATAGTAAATATAAAAGCCGATGTCTCACCGGTAATGACTGGTTGATGACGTGGTGCACAGCATAGTAATAGCAATGGTACTAATATAATCCTTAATCCTGATAATAGTATTAATTGACGGCGTGACCATGGATAAGGTACACCAGCTAATATTTTACCAATAACATCTGCTGTATTGAAGGTAAACATTAATAAAACTGGCAACCAATTGCCCAAAGAACATGAAACAATTTCTGATTCAATGCCAGGGTACAAGGATAATGTGACACAATAGGCTAAAGCAATGCACACCATATATGGATATATTGATTGTGCCACTTGCCAACGTGAAGCAAAACCATTTTTTAAATCACTCAGTTTACCCATTGTACATGATCCTGGTGTAAGGACATGTTCAACTTTAAAAACCACTGTTGTTGGCGTTGTCGATTCTTGCGGTGTATTTGACATATCTGGTAAATTGTTTAAACCTTCTATAACACTCTCACCAGCAGTTGGATTAGATAATTCATAAACTGGATTACTAAAACTTAAAGCTGTAGTATTTGTATTATTTGTATTAATCGATTTACTTGTAGTCTTGCCATTTACTGGACTAGTTGATTCCAAAGATAATACACCATATCTAGCAGATGCTGCAACATTATCTTCCAATTCAGTCTACAATATACAATATTAAAATATTAAATCTTCATATTAAGAATAAAAAAATTTTGTTTTTTAAATAAATATTTTTAAAATAAAATAAGAACACATTCACAATCTACTTACCACCACACGATCTTCATCGGGTCTTAAGATAATTTTGGCACATGCCTTCATATGATAACGTACAAATGGTGAATTTAATGTTGCCAAATGTAATAGATAACTTAATAATACATAAAATGTAGAGATCAAAAAGAATATAACCGTAGACCAACGATCACTTTGTATTAAAAGTTTTGTACCAACACGATTCGATGAAACTAAAAAACCTGCAACACTTTCACCAGCCATAACTGCTTGCGTATACTGTTTTGGTAGCATACTGGCAAAACCATAAAAACTTGATTGTTGCACTTAAATTAAATCAATCAAATAGATAAATAAATAAAACATATAAACATTAAAACTTTTATAAGGCATGAATTTATTGTACCCAACAACATAGACAATTTGTACAGAATGGAATTGGATCCACTTTATATTCCACTTTGTATTACAACAAACTATTCAAAATCACCTTCTTATACGATTTAAGTCGGATTGTCCATAAGTCCGTCTGAATGAATCAATGAATGCAATTTTGAAGCAACTTTGAAGCAACTTTGAAGCAACTTGAATATGAAATTTGATATGTAGGTGTGTTTTAGCCCAAAAGACTCTCGGCAATTATTATGGATTAGAACAAGCAATTATTATGACCACGCCTTATATAAGAAATGACTTTATAAAAATGTTTTGATGAGGTTAGGAATAGTTGGCCCAGACCGACTATAATGGTTTTTTTTTTTTAATTTTAGTAAATATCGAACATTTACCTGTACAGCCCACAGCTACTAAAGAAACAGCAGCTAAATTAACCGAATAAGCTATATTTGCGGTAAACATATGCCATGCAACTTCACATATGGCCACAAATATTAATGTTGTAAATGAAATGATATAGCCAAACATGACACGTACACGGAATGGTGCCAACGATAGAAACACATTATTCAATAGGACTGTAGCAAATGCCACCAAGATGTATGTCATAGACATGTCTAATGCAACTGAACGTCCAGGAAATCGTGATTGCCAATAATCGGCAGCTATTATAAAACTTTTTAATTTGTTTGATCAACAAAACCAAAACAAAAAAGAAAAAGAAATAAGCAAATAAATGTAATAAATAAATCAAATGCAATGGAAACGGATAAGGACATTGAAAAATTTAAATTTTCCAAATTACAATTATTTTTTTCTTTAAAATATTAAGTTTTAACTATTTGATAACTTTAAAAAAAAAAAGTTGAAAGAGTTTTTCTAGAAATCTCACCAGCAAAATCTTACTCTAGAAATCTTATTTGAATTTTTTGTTATCAAAAAAAAAAAAAAAAAATGCACAAAATATAATTCCAACTTGAAATGTTTACCATAAAACTTTTAACATTTCCTTCTTTTAAAGTATAAAAGAAAATTTTTAATTAATTCAAAGAAAATTATGGAAATATTGGTAAAAAAAAATTTCTCTCTTATAAAATTAAATGAAAATATTTTTAGATTGATTCAAAAAATTTACCTATTATAGGGTAAAACGAAACCAATGCCAGCTGCCAATAGAGCTACATAAACTAAATGTTTTTGATCTTTTGGTGCACGCACATCATTTTCTGGACTATCCATTGGTTCATGACGTAAACTGGATGTGGTACGTCCTTCTAATGGTTCATAATTATTACACTGAGTTGAATCCATTATGTTGAATAATTTTATATTTTAACCAATTTTATATATGCTTCAATTTTTTGCCTCTACTTTGCCTCTTTTATATTTTTATATGCGCCATCCAGAAATTGAAGTTACACTCATTTTAAAAGGTTTAAAGACTTAGTAGACTTAGTAGCATTAAATACTGAAAAGTTTTGGACAAGTATGTTTTTAACTATCTAAGTATCTGTCTGTCTGTCTGTCTGTCTTTTATCTTTCTGCTTCCTAAATGATATATATTTTTTTTTTGAAATATTTATATATAATTTTTTATAAGTTTAGGCATTTGTTGTAGTTTTAAACATTTTTATTTAATATTCATGTTAAATAAAAATTGCTTTAATATATTTCTTAAATAATCTTATTCACTTCAATAGTTTTGTATTAATTTTCAATTGAACATTAATTGATTATTGATTATGCGGCATATTCAATAAATGCCGCGTTGTTTTTTATTTTATAAAAGATGTTAATATAAAATCCATAAGTTTAGAGAATTTTTGATAATGCGAGACAGTATGATGCCATTAAATTATTGTCAACTTTTCATAACATAACAATGTTAAAGAATTTCAATTGTATTGTTATTTTGATTAATTTTTATGACATTATAATTGTTGTTATTATTGTTGTTATTATTTTTATTGCTGTTGTAATTGGTATTACATCAATATATTTGTATTAGTGATCAAATTCTCCTTGAGTTATATAAAAAACCAAAATCTATCGCATTTTAATGGCGAATTTTATTTTTCTGGCATTATCAAATGTTGTTCCTTTGTTTTTTTTTTTATATTTTGTTTCACTTCATAATCAAATTATATTTATTAAGTTAAGTTATGCTTAGCTCTTCTTCTAATGCTTTATTTTATTTTTGAGAACATTTTTAGGTATATTTTTAAGAATATTGTTTTATGAAAAGAGTTAATTTTTTTATGGATTTTTTTCTAGAGCTATTTTTTCTTTTCTGTCTTTTACTCTTCTTTTAACGCATGAATGATGGCAAAAATTGGATTTTTAAATTTCCCTTCTCCACTATCACTTAAAATTCTGTTTTTTTTTTTTTTATTTTTTATTTTCTACATATATTTCTTTTCTTGTTCTTTTTTAAATACTTTGCTGCTTTAAAAATTACAGCTCTCATTTATATTAATAAATTTTCAGCACCGTTCTCTTTAATTTCAATAAAATAAAATACACAACATTAAGCAACAACCAACAATTGTTTAAGAATTCTCTTATTTGATGCCCTAACAATTCCACTGAATTGGACTTGTTTCTTTATCAAAATAAAAAAAAAAAAACTAAATGCTATAGTTAAAAAAAAAAAATGAAGAAATTGAAAATAGAAATTCCACTGAAATTCCATCACAAGTTCATGGTTTAGTTTTTCATGTTTTCTGAATTAATTAATTTTTCTTTTTTGCAACAACTTTTATCCACACAATTTCATCTTCCTTAGGATAATGGGTATATGTAAAATGAAAATCATTTGACAAATGAAGAAAATAGATAATTTTTTATTTTTTTGTTTGTTTAAAGAGGATGGAGGAGAAATTTGTCTCTCATATTTAGTTAGGCGCATGCTAAATAAGCGATTTTTATATATTTATATGGATAAACAAGAAGAATAAGAAATTGATTTTGCTCAATTAAATAAAATACTTTAAAAATAAAAAAGAAAATATTATTCAAACATTTGTTCTGTCACTCTCCATATTTCTATCAATAATTATTTGATACAATAATAAAAATGTGTATTAAATGTTATTGTTATTGTTGTAATTTTTCAGTTACTCACAAATTTGCACTTATTTACCGTTCTAAAATATAATTTTCACTAATAACTTTCTAATTTGATTAAGCAAAGCTGAGTATATGTGGGTATTTAAGAATCGGTGCCATTCAATGTTTTTTTTTTGTTCATAAAAGTATATTAAAAGATGTAGAAGTACCGTTAAATAAAGTCATACAATATTATTGTGCTCTCTAACATAAACTCAATTTATATCAATTCGATCATTCATCTCTTCAGAAATAATTATCAAAAATAATAGGACAATGCTATGCCATTTTTCATTTTCCATTTTGTATCCCAAAATTCTATATTTCTAGTTAGTTTAATTATTTGAAAAATAACTTGTTTGATGGCCTCTCTTTGTAAAGCTCAACCATTCACTGATGTTAATTTTTTCTAAACTTAACGGTACATTTGCTCGAAAGTTCTTTTCGAATTGTTAAAGTAAACTTTTAAAAACTGCAGAGAGTTTCAATGATTTGCATTAATCAATTTACTTAATCTTTCGTTTTCCTTGTCATTTTCGTTTTGTGTATTATTTATTTTTTTTTTTTTTGCAAGTAAACTAAATATAATGAATGCAATACAAAATGATGATAATTGGGATAAAATCGAATATCTAATGGAAACGGTATCAACAAGAAAAACTTTATCCAAATCTCCACGTTTTCATGGTGGCAATAATGAAAATGATAATATTAGTGAAGCTGCTGGCATTGAACGGTACGTTAAATATTTGGATAATACATTGTTATAATTTGCCTTTTAAAATAGTAGTTGCTATTCCTTTTTAACTGCTTAATATTTTTATTATACTCTAGTGGTAATGATCCAAATGAAACCGAAATTAGTGGATCAACAGGTGTTAGTGATCCGATACAGGCAAAAGGTACAAAAACAGTATAAAGTTTAAATTTATCATTTATAGAATTTTTACATTTTTATTTATTTACCTTTTTTCTATATTTTTTTAGATAATAAAAGTACACTGAAATCAAATAAAGCAATCTCATATCAAGATATCCATTCGGAATATACGAAAAAGCGTTATCGCAATGTTGAGAGTAAAGTGGCCCAATATATTGCTAATATAAGGGCTCAAGATAAAAAACGTCAAAATTCAAGAAAATCTCTTAGCCATGGTACGTTAATACAATATCAACATGAACAAAAACGACAACAACAACAACAAGAACAACAACAACAGCATGATGAAATTCATGAAGATAATGAAATAATGTCACCAACTAGTGATGATACGGCATTCAATTCCCATGAAACTAGTGTAGATGGTATCATTTATATTGAGAAACATATTTATGAGCAATTATTAAAAATTAAAGATAAATATGATTATTTGGAAGCTACATTGGAGGAGAAGCAGGGCGAAAATTTCCGCTTAAAACGTAATTTAGATTCAATACGTATTAAATTGTCTCAATGTGAGGATAAATTGAAAGAAAAAACGAAATATAGCAATAATTATAGATCTGTAAATAATTTAAATTCGGTGGGCTTACTTAGTAAATATGCTACCCAAACATTTTTATATCCATTAGAGAAATTTCATAAAATAACTCAAACAGAGATTACTTTAACATCATCACCTTTACCACGACAAGCATCTTCATTAACACCAATACAAACGGAATCATTCTCTGCAGCTAATATAAATATAATACCAACGCCAATAACGCCAGATTTACGAAAGCCATCATTGGAATTGAATATGTTGGGTATACAAGCTCCAATTAAAGTGAATAAATCGATGGCAACCATACAACCATTGGCATTAAATTTTAGTACAATGGAAAGGAAGTATGAGCAATATAACGATCAAAACAATGTTACACTTAAATTTCTTCGTCAACGTTCAAATTCTTTGGTAAAACAAAAGAAATTCTCACATACGATCGAATTGACTGATACTAATAATAATGATTCTATTATTGTGGAACCATCTTCTACACCAGCAAAAGAAAATCAAACAACAACAATAACAATATCACCAATAATAATAAATACAATGAATCGTAATCGTTCGAAACGTTTTAGAAAGCATATAAAAAAATTATTCAAATTATGTACCAAATGCCCAGAGTTAAGTAATAGATGTGATAATAACAATAATAGTAATAATAATTTATTGGATAGTGTAGCAACAACAGCAAATAATACAACAACTCAAGAACTCAACACGTATACAAGAACTCAATAACATACAAGCAATTTCCACTTTTGGAGACAAAGAAAAGTGCTGTGAATTATTGCCATAGTTGATTAATCTGGATTGAATTGGTTTAAGTTGAGTTTTGAGTAACCTTTTGTTGTTGTAAATTGAATTAAATTCATTTATCATGCCTTAAATATTGTTAAATTAATTATAAGTTAATACCGTCAAATTGTGACCAATTTTGCAAGGTCCATTTTTGCTTGTTATTTCTGTCGTAACGTTTTATTCAAATAGTATTTGTATTTATATGGAAATGATTGTTGTATTTATATAAAAATCAGCTTTTCGTGTCTACTTTACTTTATTTATAAAATATATTTGAAAAAAGTACATTTTACAAATAAATATTAAAGAAATAAAACGAAATAGAAAGAAAAAAAAAAAGAAATGAATTCTTTATCATCAATTTTGTATTATAAACTTAGGACTTTTATATAGAATTTTTATATAAAATTTTTAAAATAATGATCTTAAATATTTGTAAAAAAAATTTCAGTTTCCTATTTGTTTCAGATTATAAGCGATTAAGCTTTAAGCGAAAAACTATAAATTTTATATACTTTTTAGTTCCATCTCTCTTTATTGATCAAGAATACAAAGAAAGAAAGAAATACTTTTCAGAATCTGCGAAACTTCCCTTTAGTAGTAATTTTTCGCTCAAAGTATATTAAAGCCCAGAACTTCAATAGGACAATCATTTTTATTTCAACACAAGCTTTATTAGAAATAATCAAAATGTTGCACAATAGAGTCAATTTTTAACATAACAATATAAATGATTTGAATTAATTGCATTTAGTCATTATCCTAAAGAATATTTTTTCTTTTTTTTATTTTCATGCATTACATTGGCAAAGACAAAGAGATACATTATGCATATAAGAATAATATAAAAGAGAGATTATAATAATACATAGAAATATAATTAATTATATAAATTGTAAAGCATTTTTCCATTTGTTATATGATGGACAAACATTTTTAGTTCTCACCACCAGAATGGAGGTTGTAAACCCTTCACATTATTTACTCAATAGATTTTTTTATATTTATATTATTTTTTATTATTATTGTTATTATCAGAAATATTTTAGAATCGGGTAGGACCGACCTTAATATGCCCTTTACCATACGACTTAAGCGTATTAACTTTGATCTTGTTCTTGATCTTTCTTAAAAAACTCAAACTAACTTTTAAAAAAAAAATAAAAAAATAAACAAATAGATGGGCAGACAGAGTTAAATCGAATCTCTTTTACTTTCACAAAAATTGCTTTATGCCCGCACAGACCAAGGGCATAAAATAACAAAAGATTATAATTACCTCGTAAGCAGGTGGTGGAGTAACGCGACTACTACCAGGAGTATGTCCAATTTTGTTTAGTATTAGTGCCAATAAAATGTCTATTTGAATCTGTAGCACATTTAAATTAAATGAAAGTAGAAAAATATGATAATAATTACATGTAAGCAGATATTTTATAAATAATAAAATCATTTTAATAAAATTGAATCAAATTAATCAAATCTTACATGCAAATGTTTTTATTTTTGGTAATACAGCCGATTTTTTTGAATTTGATTTATTTCTTTTTTTTTTTGATTTTCTTTGGTTTTCTTTTCATATATTTTTTTATTTATACATATATAACGGGTATAAGAAATGCTTGCTGCGGATAATAATAGTAAACTGTGCTACCTACAAAAGTGAAATTATAAATTTCGAAGAAAATAGAGAAAAAAAGAAACAAAACAATTCAATTAGACATGAAAGAGCAGTATAGCATAGAATAGAATCGTGTAACAGTAAATAAATAAATATATATCATGTCGTATTACTTCGTATATCAAGTACAAATATACTCGGCTTTTGCTTTTACCGCTATATTAAAATACCTGATTATTTTGCTTGTTGTTTCTTCAAATGTTTTTAACTTTAATAGTGACCTTTAAATTTATTTTTAATAATCTGTAAAAAAGAAAATAAAATTAAGAATAATTAAAAAATATAATAAAATATAATGTAAAGAGAAAACTTGTACCCTCAATGCTGCATTCCTCTCACCATACCTTAAAATAATAAATTGGAATTCATTGTAATAAAATTAAAATAAACTTTAAAAAACTAGATGAAATAGCATATATTCCAATTTTTCATATTGTTATACAGAAGAACTGGAAATTTATAGGTCAATAACAACAAATGTTATTCATACCAATAGCATCAATCTTCAAATTCTATGTTTTATAATTTTGCCAAAATTTGATATAACATTTAGCAAATAAATAGGAATTTAATAATCTGTTTACCTATTGAAAGCCATATTAAATAATTTATGGAAAAGCACAAACTTAAAAGACCGATAAATCCTATCGTTTAAATAAATAAATATTAATTTTAAAAAAAGAAAAAAAAACAAAAAAAAAAATCATAAAATATCATAAACTTACTGGTTGGTGGTGGATGAAAACCCATAGCACCGGCTGGTGGGCAATTTAATTGCTGTGCTGGGTATGGTGGATATGGTGGATAGGGTGATGGATTTGGATTCATACCAGGCTGAGGAAAAGGCGCATTTTGTGCATAAGGTGGTTGTGCAGATTGCGCCTGATATGGTGGATACGGAGGGGCGCTGAATGGCATATTATACCCACCTCCCCAATTACTTTGATTAGGAGCAGAAGATTGCTGCTGCTGTTGACGTTGTCGTATTTGGCGTTCTTCCTCTTCCGGCGGTGGCAATGAAAAACCATTCCATGATGGCATATCCTCTTGCACACCTTTCGTTTCATTACTTTGTGTATATTGCTGCGGCTGTACATTAACCGACGGCGTTACAGCATTACCACCATTCCATGGTGGCATAGCATTTGGACTTAGTGAAGTTAATGTTGGATTATATGCTAAAGGTTGGGTTGGATTGTAAGGATGTGTGGGTGGTTGTTGATTATATGCCGGTGGTTGATATGGATTATAAGCCGGTGGTGCTGTATTGTAGTGGATTTTAAAGAGAAAACAAGTTTAAAAATTTTTACACATTTCATCTGCAGTAATTTTACAAACTTTTACAAAAGCCGAGTTTTAAAAAGCAGCAAATTATTAGTATATAGTATATATATATATATATATATATATGTACAATAATAAAAAGTGGAAAATAAACTTACGTCCACCAATACCAGGATAGGGTGGTGGATTGTCGCT
Source organism: Melophagus ovinus (assembly GCA_023089585.1). NCBI lineage: Eukaryota > Metazoa > Arthropoda > Insecta > Diptera > Hippoboscidae > Melophagus > Melophagus ovinus. The sequence continues at coordinate 4,171,791 of JAKKIB010000259.1, read as the reverse complement.
TATAAAAACGGTATTCGGTGCCGGGCCACTAAACGCTTCATGTTGTGGCAACCAACCAAAGTAACCAGGCGGTGGTTGATAGGCTGGTGGTGGTGCTTCATACCAATTACCAGATGGCGTATATGGTGGCGGATCATCATTAATATTGCGATGATAATTACTTTGAGCTGTTTTTGCAGCTCTTAACAATGCCATGCCATACTCTATGGCGCCACCAGATTTAAAATATAACTTGAATTTCACTTCTCCCACAAAGTTGCCATTAGGTTGGGCACGTACTTTACCTTTAATATAATTAGCCCCAAAAACCGGTTGTTCCAATTCCACATCACTCATAGCTATAAAAGGTGCACTAAACGATTGCATTGGATTATCCGATTTTCTATTATTGAATATCACACGATGGGAAGTTAAATAAATGCGACCAACTTTAGTGCCACTAAATACGCTATCCGATTGTCCAGAGAATTCCATTGCAACATTGTCACTATGCAGCAATATGTATTCACCAGAATGTATTAATACGCCATTGCTGGCGTGTGCTGTATTTACTGACATTTTTACTAATACTTTTACTTATTATTATTAATTAATTTCAAAAGGAATTGTACACGCTTTTTAATTATTAATATTGTGAAATTCCTGTAGTGAAAAGTTTTGCACAAATAAAAATTTTCAAAGATGGGTCAACCTTTTTTACGACATCATATGACTCATTCTCTAACCAGGAACGAATTTAACAGTACGGCACGTTATTTTGCAATAACACTGAGGATCATATTTAAGAAAGGTAGTATATTTTTCCACAGCTTATATTTATGATGAGTAAATTGTAAAAATATTTTTGTTTTTTACAATTATTTAGTAATTTATTTATTGCAATTTAGTTAAATAATAAATTAGTACTATAATTTTAGTACTAAACGTCATGCAAGAGGTTTTGCATCACTTTTTTGTCGATTTGGAAATACCATCTGCATTATTTTACTAAGAATGGCAATACCGTTACTAAGAAATATCGGGCTGATTGTTCATGATGAATTAAAAAATAAGAACTTGATTTTGTTTTTAGAAAATTTTACATTGCTAAATAAACTTCTAGGTGACCAACAGATTACAAAAATCCAAAAAATTATGGCATTCAACTTTTCTAATTTGGGGCAACAAGCATTGGAGAATTTATGTAAGTTGTTCCATTAAGAAAGTTATTTTTACATTTAATATGCTACAACTTTCTAGTACCAATGTTTCAATCCATGGCTAATGGTGTCGTAATTCCAACACATACTAATTTCCTAAGTCAATTGACTGCTACAGCAGCAGCTGCTAATATATCTTTACATACTAACAATAACGCAAAGAAAAATCATTGTACGGTTACAACAAAAACAACAACAACAACAACAAAATTAAGTGGTACGCCAGAGCCACCACCTGCACCTAGATTAAGCTCAAGCCCATTGATTAGTAATGTTCAAGCAAATAAAGGAACAGTACCTATGGATTTGGATAATGATTTAGATATGGACCGACAACATCCAATAACACCAACAACAACCCCTATAGCCACGTCTGCGTCGATTGCCCGTTTGAGCGAATCTAATGAAACGAGAATTGTAACGACAACAGCTGCTACAACACCAACATGTACAAGTAACAATATGATAATGAACTTACCAGAAGCTCATATATATTTAAATGGATTAATGGCTAATAATATGGCTATGAATTCCGGTCTTGTGTACTTTCCAACAACTGGTACAACCACCAATAATATGACAACAACACCTGCAGTCTCAGGTAATGCAATGCAACAACTGGATACAACAGCTATAATGGCAGCAGCCATGCAACAAGCACAACAAAATTATGCTTATTCTGCACCAGAAGTAAACGCCATGAATAAAATTCCAATAACGTCAAATAATTTTAGTGATAATACGTCGGCGAAACCTAATATAAAAATAAAGGAAGTAATTAAAACAAAAAATTGTATATTGTTGCCACCAAATCCAAATGCTCCACCACCTACCATACGAGAAAGACCTTTGGGTTGTCGCACGGTGTTTGTTGGTGGTCTACCTGAAAATATAACTGAAGAGATATTACGCGAGATATTTGATAGTTGCGGTGAAATCACCACTTTACGTATGTCAAAGAAAAACTTTTGCCATATACGTTTCCGTTGTGAGGATTCCATTGATCAAGCTATTTTCTTAAGCGGTTATCGCATACGTTTAGGTTCTATAAATGAACCGGCCAATTGTGGCCGTCTACATGTTGATTATGCTCAAGCCCGTGATGATCAATATGATTATGAATGTCGGCAACGGCAATTGCAACGTGAGCAACGTCACCGTGATCGTCGTCGTTCACATGATCGCTCAAATTCTGAATCACCGCCCCCATTATCGCATTACTCAGATCATGAAGCTGCAGTTATTGCCGATCATTTACGTAACGATGAGACATTTATCAAAGCAATGCAAACAATAATCGTTTGGTTAGAACGTGGTGATTGCAATAAACGTAATGCTAATATTTTCTATTCAATGATACAAAGTACTTATTCTCATGTCAGACGTTTAACTGGCGATAAGCAATTGTTTGAAGACGAGTTACGTAAAGCCCGTGACATTTATCGTAAACAAATGTTAACAATGTCGACACAATGTAAGTATGTATTTTGGAAATGATAATTTCCTTGTATTTCTGGGCGTCTCAGCTTTTTTTTTTTTTTTTTTTTTTTTTTGTTTTGTATTTTGAACTCCCTTTCTATCTCTATCATTTTGATAACGTAGTTTGATGCATACAATGTTAATTTTTTTTTAATCATTTTTTTTTTATATATAAATATAGATGTGTGTGTTTGCAATATATAAGAGTATGTGCTATGGTTTGTGTGGGTATGTTTGTTTATGTATATTTTAGTTTAGTTGTAAATGGCACATGTACTAATAGATTTAGGAGGGTTAGGGCCATATATTAAACCGAAACAAATTCTATTGAAAGATTTAAAAGAAAAAGTAAGAAATCAGATGAAAATGGAGCAAAACATATAAGCAGGTAAAATCAAAAGGAAAGAGAAAAACAATAAGGAAATCAAATCCAGACGCAAGAAGGGAAGAAAAACTTATGTAAGAAAAATCAAAACAAGAAAGGTTTGTACAAGAAAAAATGAAAAAGAACTGTAGAGAAAAAAAAAAACTTTTAAAATATATTTATGAAGAATAATAAAATGAAAATGACATAATTAAATTGTCAAATGGTCAGACTCTCACTGTATTTCGTTCACTCTGGGATTATTTATTTCATTTAAAAATTTATATAAATTTTATGCTGATAATGTAGGTAACTTTGAAGTTAATACCATTTTAATATCTCTTTATTATTTATTTCACTTGTCATTTAAATGTTTAGTTTTATTTTTAATATTATTATGGGCTTATTATTTTAAAAATTTTATAAACATTCATCAATATAACGTTCTCAGGGGTGATCACAAAAATATACTGATTTTATTCATATTTATTTTCAAAGGTGTTTGGGCCAAAACGCATTAATTTCAATTAAAAAAAGAAAATCTCTTAAATTATGGCATGTACAGACAGACGTACAGACATTCTTAAATCCATTTAGAAAATGTTTTTGAATGTTTTAGAAATATGTAAAATATAGATCTATGTTAAACTTTGATCAAACATATTACATTTTTGTATATTTACAACAAATTAATAAAATTTTAAGAGACAAATTTCATCTCATTTGTCTCATTTCATTGTCTCTTTGTCATTAATTATTAGTTGTCATTAGATGTTGATGACAAGAGTTTTGGTGGTATATTATCTGTTGCGGTTATGGGTCACACACAAAACTTTACTTTTTTTTTTTTTTAATCAATTTTTCTTCATATAAATTAATTTATTACCAAAAAATCCATTTTCCTTGAATTTAAGTTTTTCCTTAACCGTTTCTTTAATCACTACATAGGCAAAAAAATATTTGCCTCCTCTACCTCCCATTCTTTATTATTGTTATTGCTAATTGTTTCTCTAGTAAGATTCCCTAACTTCAGCCATTCATAAATTTGCTCGTTTAATGTTCCACATTGTAATAATTTGCTGGATTTTTCATTTTCCATTTTTTTTTTCTATTGTTCCTGTTTTTGTTTTAAATTTTTTTTTTTTTTTTTTTTGGTGCTTTAAATATACATTCTACATTATAAATATACTTTATATAATTATTGCCTATTCAGTCACTCAGATTGAAAAAATGTTCAATGCTGCTAGTCACAAGAAGGTTTGGGACCATTTCACCAAAGCCCAAAGAAAAAACATCGATCAATGGAAAAAGCTGGCTACGGTATGTATGGCTAGTAAATGATAGAGACTAAAATTAAAAAAAAAAAAATAATCCAAAAACAATAAAAACCAAAATCAAATAAACATGAAATCGTAAATAACACGCCCTGTCATTCTTTCTCTAATTCTCTAACAAATAAATAAAAATGTCAAACGAATCTCATCATTTTATTATTTACTAATTCACTTAATTAATTTTTTTTATTGTTTACGGCTTACATAATTTTTTTTTTGCTTTGGAAATTTTCAAATTACTAATATTTAAATAATGATAAAATATTTTTTGCAAATATCTTGAAACAACTGACATTTCCAAAAACATATTTTCTATATGAATCACATAAATTTCTATTAGTTGTAGTTCCTTTTTTCGTTTTTTTTTTTTTTGGTCTAAAATGGACTCACTGTTTAGCTACCTGTTTCATTTCGCACCAAAATTTAAATTTATTATTCAAAAAACAAGCTTAGTAATATTTTGCCAAGCTGTTAATGGCCAATAAATTAATGATGATAAGAAAGATTAGAGAATAATATTCCATAAGAAAGAAGAGATCAAATTTTTGAAATATATCTGAATTTACCACAAGTGGCCTTCTCACTTTATTTTAATGTTATTCATCACATCCAATAGGATGATATATTCTGTGAAAATCAAAGTTAACAAATAACCTACGTCATATTTTTATAAAGTAATATTCAGACAAACAAACAACAGACAGACGGAAAGACATAATTCAATTAAATCAAGTTTTCTCATAAATACATTTTTCTCTCTATTGAAAAAAAAAATTAATAAATGTAAATCATAAGAAACAAAAACAAAATTATTAGAATGTAAAATTTATTTCAGTAAAAAGAAAAATTATGTTTTTTCTTTTGGTTATTGTTGATTGAAATTTTCAAAAATTATTCATTTTATATAAATACATGAATCAGTACGTAAATTAAATCAACTTCAATAGAAGGTAAGTAAAGTCATTGTCAAGTGTCCCCCATTATTGTGGGGCCTTTTTGCTTTAGTTTATTTTTTTTTTTAGTTTCGTTTTTTAAATAACTTATATAACTAAATGTAATGAATATTTCGTCATGTATTTAAAACTTTTTTTTTCATACAAACTGTAAGAGTTTGAGAGAAATAAGCGACGCCTATTTTTTTTTTTTTTATTATATTTTTGATTCTGTTTAATAGACATCAAGCAAATAATTAATTTAATTTATATTTATTTAATAATTTATATTTTAATTATACATTTTTTTTTTTGATTTTGCTCATGATTTCTTTTTCCTAGAAGGAATGTATCTTTTTTTTCATTATTATTATTATTATTATTCCTCATTACGCACAAATTATACTTTTACCGATTTCATAAATTGTTGTTTTTCTATTTATTTATTTATCTTTTTTTTTTTTTTTTTTTGGTAATTTAATCATTTTTGCTATTATTCATAGGAATTACGTTCCACACAAATCGATGATGATGAAATGGAAATTTCAGATGATGATTATCATGGTCATAATCATAGCCACAATCATACACATGGTCATGGCATGAAATCAGCCAAACGTAAACGTTATGAATGTGATCATCTTAAGGTATAAGTGTCATACCAAAAAAAAAAAAAAAAAAAAAAAAAAAAAAAAAACAAATCAGTTACTTAATTATTATTTCCGTAACAATTTCTTGGCAATGTTTTTTTTTTGTGCTTTCTATTTCCTGAATTATTTATCTCGTATAGGAAGAGAATGATTCATTACGCTGCCAATTGGAAGCTATACGCAATGAGATGAGCTCTGAGCGCACTGATTTACGTTATAATAGTGAATTTCGTGAAAAACAAATTAAAGTGCTACAAGAGACCATACGTAATATGCAAACGCAATTATTACAAACGAAAATGCGCGAACAAAAAGATACAAAGACAATTGAGCAATTGGAAAAGCGACTTAAAGAGGCTGCCGTTAAACAATTATTATTAAATACAAAAATACGTGAAACCATTGAGAAGGTGAAAGAGCGTGAACAATTGGCAATAACAACAACATCAATAACATGCGATTTTAATCGAAATACTAAAATTATTGATATTGATGTTGATGTTGATGTTGATGGTGATGTTGATGGTGATGTTGATGTTAATGTTGATAAAAGTAATGATGATGTGAAAATTATTGATGATATTCATCAACAAACCGTTTGTAGTAAACTATTAAATATAAAAGGATCAACTCAACAACAACAACAACAACAACAACAACAACAACATGAGCTTGTTCAAAATACTGAATTTGATGTGATGGCGTCAACAGCACTATTACAATCTCAATCACAATCACCAAAAATCTCTTCTAATGAAAAATTTCCCCATAAAGAAAATACTGAAATGATGGTATGTGCTACTTTTATATTTTTTTTTTATATTTTTATATAAGCAAATTGTAAATTGTATGTTAAATATTTTATGTACATAGATCACTTCAAAATTATGCATGAATGATGCAAAATTATTAGCGTTAAGTGCAGCATATTTAATATTACAACCTAGAGGTTGTACAACAGCAGAAATATGTTCATATATAAAAAATGTGACAACAAATTCTTATTTGGAAAGCAAACAATTGAATGCATTATTGAAGAATTATCAAAATCTATTTCATGCAGTAAGTGTCGATAATTCAAATATCGATAATCATCAAAATAATAAAAATAAAAAAGATGAAACAACAATTTGGATATTTTGTGGTTTTGCAACAACACAAGCAGTAACACCACCAGGTACATAAATCTTAAACTTCTAATTTCATAATAAAGTGCAATAAATTCATATGTCAGCCTTTACAATGGAATTTTCATATAAAATTTTTTCGCATTACTTTTTGTTAAATATGCCAAACTATAATTTTTTGTTTTGATTTTTCAATGAATAAATTTAACATTTTTACCATAAAACAATGACTTACATATTACAAATATTTCAAAGTGTAATTAGAAAATAATTTAACTCACTTGACTCACTTGACTCACTTGAAAAGTAATGTTCATTCATTCTTAAGCAAAAAGGTAACTAAATTAGTAATCAGTAATTTATAACGGTCTATATTTTGAACTATAAAAACTCTGAATAAATAATCAAATGAAATTGATTAAAATCAAATGAAATTGCGTTTATCTGAAACATTTCTGTAGAGTAATATAAATATGAAAAATAAAATGCTAAATTAAAAAAAAAATATATCAGAATGTCAGAAGAACATTTTAGATACCTTTTGTATAAGCGGCAGTTACACAATACTCAGCGATCTTAACTCTAAAATCTCACCCTACAAAATGGAGCTGCTAATAATAAGGGAAATAAAAATTACAATAAGAAAAGTACTAACTAAATGTTAGCCCATTATTTTATTGATTCAATTCAAGTATAAGATTCGAAGATTCTTATCAGTGTTTGCCCAGATCAGCAGTGTGTAAATTATTATGCTTTAATCAAAAAGTATGAAACACAACATGCAGGATGTTTATTGACTTCAATTAAGGTATTTGTGTTTTACCTAGAACTTATTTAAGATCCTAATATAAACATACATACTTATATGAATTGTCTGTTATGCCTGCTTAAAAAAATGTATCAATTAATATTCAACTGAAAGTAATAAATATTATAAACAAATACATACTTATATCGTTTATTTATGTGAGTGCATTAAGAATTTGTTTAACACATTACTCAATTGTATATAAATTAAAATGCTACTTACACTGAGTATGATTACTGACCGCTCAATAATTAATATAAACTCAGTCAAAATTTAAAATTTCTAGTAAACGGTTGAAAGCAACATTAAGTGTAAAGAATTTATTTAAAAAACATAACAAAATAAATAAGATGTAAAAGAAAGATAAAATCTATAAAATCAATATAAAAAAAAAAACAAAAATAATCTACAAAAAAATTATAGAATTTTTGTGTGATTATAAAAAAAAAAAAACCAACAAAGAAAGAACCAAAGGAAAAGCCCAAAAGAAAAGAAAGCAACAGACAAATTAAAAAAAAAAAAAATAGTACAAACGGTATCCTCGGATTTTCAAGATAAGAAAAGATAAGAGCACAAAACAAGTAAGTACAGACTACATAAAAAGCAAATATTTTCTAAATCAGTTAAATAGATAAATCTATGCTCATGCTTTACTTGGGCAAAAATAAAAGCAAAAAAAGGAAAATATTTTGTTGGAAATATTACATTAAATAGTTCAGAATTTTGGATAATTTTCTTTTTGTTTTTTTTTTTTTTTTTTTTTTTTAAGCTAAGAATCAAAATAAAGCAATATTGTGCCATAATGAATGGCTATTTAAAAATGACTACAAATTTCATTTTATATTTTGAATTTTTAATGCATGACGCTTTAATTTTAATAATTAAATTCAGATAAATTTTTTAGTAATTTCTTCAAAGAGTTTTTAGGGCAATTCCATCTGAATTGTTTGAATTTTCAAAAAAAAAAAAAATGTCTTATGTCTTCTATGAGCTTATTTTATAAGGGGAAAAAAAAAACAAATCATTGAAAGACGTAAAAAGAGTCTACTGATCAAACATAAATTTTAAAATGCTAACGAATTTTAAATGGAACAATTAAGAAATTTATAATTCTTTAGTAAAAAAATTTCCAGACGGTATTATATTTGGCTAAAATGAAAAATTTTTTCCATTACAGACAGACAATTTAATTTTCATTAATTTTAATTCAAAATTTTACTAATCCAAATTTATTACGCCGTTTTATTACATCAAAATACGATTTATTATATTTTTAATGGATTTTCCCATTTTTAAATATTTTTAAAATTATAAAATTTATATAATGTCGCCTTTTTTAAAAAAGGCCTTTTTTAATAAGAAATAGTCAAATATTTTGAGGAAAAAAATTTGCTAAATAACCGCTTTATAAATAATTCCAGCAAACGTAATAAATTTTTTTTTTCATTTTCAATTGTTTAATGTAATTTCTACATGTTTAAATAAAGATGACGACAAGAAAACAAATTTTTTGAAATGTATGCTAATAAAAGTCGCTACAATGTTATTTATATTATTTAAAATAATAATTTACTTTTCCGGAAATATAAAGCGATATGTTTTACATAAATATTAACGGCATTAAAATTTGACAAAAAAAAAAAAAGAAACGTTTTATTTCATTAATGATCATTGAATTTTTCAATTTAAAATTAATAAATAAAACATTTTTTTTTAACGTTTACACGTAGTTTCCCGCCATCTGTCACTATTTATCACAACACAATTTAGCAGATTATTTACATTTAAAGTTCCATAAAAATTTTTCGTTATTTTATTTATTAATCGTTATTTGTAAAGAAAATTAATATGGCGCATAATAAGTAATTATTGTAATTTAATTAATTGAATTGGTTTTTCAATGAACATATAAAAATACCCAATTACATGCTTCTCTAAATTAAAATGAGTTTATATTTTAGATGTATAAAGAATTCTTCATTAAAAGATTACACTTTTTATTATAATTCATTCGTAAATTCATACTTTTTTTTTTATGATGTAAAAAAGTATGAATTTATGAGTTAAAAGTGAACGCTTTTTACATTGAAGTACATTTTAAAATGTGCAATCAATTGTTAATTTTATTGTTGCCCATTGAATGCATTGATAAGAAAATGTAATCACTTACATACAATAATAACAATAACAATATACATTATCATTCTACAAAATTTCTTATCTTTAAAAAAAAAAAGAAAAGAAGGATTTTTCACTTTCAATATAAGCTCTATCTAAAATTTGAAAATGAAAAAGAAAATCTTTCTATGTTTTACTTGTCCAATTTTTACATGAAGAACTGTAGATATTTGTTTACACAAATAGAGGTGTTCTTAGTTTATGTAGCATTGTGGGAGTGTCCTTGGGAGCAATTTGACTCATTTTCAATAACGACCTATACACCTAAATTTATAACGTTTTTGCCAAATTTGTAATCGAGGAGAATATTTATACCACACAGATGTACGAATGAATGGACAGACAGACAGACATTGCCATATTTATGTGTATATACGTATGGTAGCATCTCCGAGGGCTTGTTTTGAGTGTTACAAATGTAACAATAAAAAATATACCCCCAATCTCTGGGTATTAGCTATAAAAAAAGAAAATTCAATGATTTTAGGAGAGTAAAGTAAGTAATGTAAAATAAAGTAATGTAAAATAAAGTAATGTAAAATAAAGTAATGTAAAATAAAGTAATGTAAAGTATCATGTATAGTTTTTAAGTGCAACTAGTTGATTGTTTCATTGATAAGTATTAAATTTCGAAAATATCAAATTTACTTCAATTATAATTCAATTAATTTTGAATATGACAGGAATTGTTAAAGCTCAATTACATAAATGCCTTGTATTCCATTCAATTTAAATTTCATCTTTTTTAATAGTAATTTCTTGTGGATTGAAACAAATGTAAAGTTATAATTAATGGACCACATTTGACATTTGATTATAAAAGGCATTTGATAATACATGTAAAATATTTTAAAGACTTCAATATAAATTTTATTCAAATTATAAGCAACTTTACTGATTTATTTAAATTGGTCTGCTTTGTCTGGGCTGTGAACGCTATTGCTGTGGACTCTTTTGTGAGAAAGCATGTATGGATAAAAATTTATCAAACTTATCTTTGTAATTTTTCTAGATTTTATTTCAGCGTATTTTCCCATTTTACATTCTCAAACTGTCTAGAACTTATTTTTATTTTATCTCTTTAATAAGCGCACAAAATACATGTCACATTTCTTTCTCTAAGCTTTCTAAGCTCTCTATAAATTATTTTGCATTTTGATTTTACGCAGCAGATTTTCCTTAATAGTTACTGTAAGTTGCTGTAAATGTCAAATTTCATTAATTAGAATTTATTATAGAATTCATTACAGTTGACACTTGATATTAATTGTAATGCATACTACAATAAGATATCTGAAAGTATTTAAGGCAAAAATGTACCTTGAGATGTAAAAAAAAAAAAAACTCTCTGTAAAAATATTTTCTACATTCATGCAAATCTGCCACCTACTTATCCGTTTGTCTAAATTTTTTATTAGGCCTATTAATATGAAAGATTTAATGTACCTAAAGTACAGCACAAATTAAAAAATAATGCACGTAAACTCTTTTCGTATAATTTTTTTATTTAATAAATTGTAAATACCGCTTTTGTTTCGCTTATTTGCCATTTCGTCATGTACACATATTTTAATGATTCATTACAATTTTTCAATTGCATTTAAATAAATATAAAATACTTATATACAAATCAGCGTAACTTGACCTTAGAGAAGGTCAAGTTAAGTATGCGATTACTTGAACCAAACAGTAAGCAAACCAAAGCAGGCAATAACAAAAAAAAATAAAAACAATTTAGTTAAAATACAAAAATGTAAGTAAATTAATTAAACAATCATTCAAACAGATCAAACTAAAATAAATTGCGGTTACATAATTAACAAACACCAAAAAAAAAAAAAAAAAAAAAAAAGGAAAATAATGGAAAAAAGCATCATATTTGAATGGAGTTAAGCTTAAAATATCCATCAACTAAACTTGATTGATGTTATCGACTTATTTAATCCAGAGCTAATAAGTAAAAAAAACAAGAAACTTTTATTAGATATTTAATTTTTAAAGTTTTTTGTAAAAAAAATTCAACAATTTATTTCTTGCAATTTTCAATGTCAGTAGCTCAGTATTACGGTTGATTTAACAAATATAACATTCATTGATAAAACTTTTATATAAAATTTATGCATTCATATTATTTTAATAATGCATTTAATATTTTAATATTTATAAGGAAAATTAATAAATTTATAGGTTTCAATCAAGCAATCAATTAATCAATATTTTCATGTAAAATATTTTGCCATAAGAAAAATGTTTAATGTGCTTGCATAAACTTTAAATTTCATCTCTTCTCAATTAATTATTATTATTATTTTTTTTTTATTTATATTTAAAAGCACAAAACATAAAAGCCCAACAACACAAAAAAGCGCATGCTTTAACTTTATAAAAAGCATGCTAAATATGTATTTAAGAAAATAGAAAATTGGAGGCAAATATTATAAGAAATGTTTTTTATTGGTTAGTCATTTTGGGGCTGGTCATTAATAAACAAGCATGATTTTGCATGCATACAATTCATTCATTTATTATGAAATAATAATAAATATTTAATATTTTGAGAATATAAAATTTTTCTCTATATTTAAACAATTTTAATAAATGAATTACTTATTTTCAATTTTGTTTGATGAAAACATCCGTTTACAAACAAATTTCTCTTAAACAAATGTTTAAGAGAAATTGTAAAAGGTAAAAACATGGCAAGAGATGACTTTGAAATTACAATTCAATAAACCAGATATAATAATGAATAATAATAAACAATGGAAAGTAATTTTCTATGAATAATATCAAAATGATGGCACTATTGATTAATTTTTATATCCTACCTCAATCAATTTATGATATAAGTTAAAAAAACATTTTAAAAGACTCAATGCAAACAACTTTTTTGAATGTCTTCAAGTTATGCATAAGAATGTAATCAGTTTTTAAGGTTTTTATGGTTTTCTTTATACCAAAATTGGCAAATACACATTTTAATATTTCACTTTGCAAATACTTTATAAAGTTTGAAAAATATGATATACTTAATTATAATAATCATTGTATTGTAAAATAATTGAAATATAAAAATTAATCACTAAAAGCGACTCTTTTTTTTAGGCTAAATTATTTTGCTGAAGTACAAACCAAAAAATGTAATATTATCTATTATATGGAAATCTTTAAAATCATTATAATTCATATCTTGTAACGTGTACACAAGTTGGCTTGTTAAGTGTTATTTTTGAAAAGGTAAAGCAAAACAAATACTGAATAACTAAACGTATAAATAAACGAGCCCCCAAGTTTGTATGTGTTTTATTACAGACACACAATACATATATAACTAATTGAAAATAATAATATGAAAAGAGAGAATTTTTTTTTAAATATAATATAATAATATGTGAGAGAGAGTATATTTTCCATGGCAGAGATACCTTACAAAATTATATTGTCTTGCATAGACTCTATCTCTGATATATTTCTATCATAAAAATATAATTGAATTTTATCTTGTATATAACTGTATATGTATGTTTATAATTATTGATATAAATGCACTTCAGATCAAACAATGTAAAAAGTTGAGTTGTTTTTTGTTTTGTTTTTTTTTTTGTTTTCTTTGTTTTGTCTTTTTGTGTTTTTTTTTTTTTTGATTTAGGAAAGAGTAGCTGTAGAGGAGAGAGAGTAAAAATATATAAAAATTTAACCAAATACTACAACATCAAATATAATTTAGTTATTGACGGAACTAAGAAACAGTTAGGTTACCTGAAACAAGTGCGCAGCATTAAATCGTGCTTCTGCTTGTTTCTCTTGTATATATCTTTATATATTGCTAAATTTGACATCGTGAAAAGTTTTTTATTTTATTATTACAAATTAAAACTAAGAAATATTTTTGTGATAGTACGCATAACAAACAATAAAGAACAGTGATTTAAAATAATTGCAATTTTAATTTCAATTTTAATTTGCCAAAAAACTCAGATTTATGTATTTCGCTTTATAATTATAAAAATTTCTATATAAAAAAAAAATAATAAAAAAAAAATAATAATAATGGCCAATGCAAATTACAAAATCCATACAATGGGTAATACTGAAGAAAATTCTCATCTCTTGTATGTGGAGAATGGTGTAAATGCTAGAATACAGTCACCGGTAAATTATGTCGTCAATATAAAATAAAGTACAATAAAATCATATAGGATTCTTTCCTCTATTGTTTGCCTCTCCCAGTATCAAGCTCTCTCTTTTCATGCATAAATATTTATATGTACTTTTCCTTTCTTATTATTATTATTACAACATTAATTTACATGTACATTTACACATACATACATTTACATATATATAAATAGGCAAACTTTAAGCGATATGACCTTTCCTCCTTGTGTTACTTTGTACAAATTTCGCTTTTCGTCATTGAAATGTTTTTTTTTTTAAATTCTACGATCACATATTTTATAAAATATATTATAATGCATATACATAGAAGAATTTATTATTTATATAAAAAAAAAAACAACAACACAAATATCAACAAGTTTGATTGAAATGGTTCAAGTTTTATTATCTTCTTCTTCTTCTAGTGCTTCTCATTTATATAAATGAATTGAATATTCATAAATGTATAAAAGATAGAAAGAAAATGATGATTGAGTAAATAATTTTAGATAACTGCAATAATTAATTTTTTTTAACTTAGAAACTAAGTCTAAAAGGTCTTTAGCCTGCTTTAATCAAAATTGTTTTATTTTGAAATATTTTAACTGAAATATTCTGTTGAAATTACTTCTTCAACTTTATTATAAGTTATAAATTTCTTCTCTTTTTTTTTTTTCTTTATTGTGGCAATTTTTATTAGCCGGCGTAATATCAGACAATTTTATATTGCAGTATTATTTGAGAAAATGTTTACATCGAACAGAGTTTAAAATTTATTAGACAAAGGTATCAATGAAATGAATTTAAAAAGAAAAGAAATTTAGAATTATTAATATAAATTATTTGTTTTTGAATTTTCCTATTTAAGGTTTTTAAATTATTTATCTCTCCTCCAAAATATGAGATTTATGAATTAATGTATCGATAATATTTACAATAATTATAAAATAAAAGAAAACAGGAAATTATTGGATGCACTGCTGTACAGTTCAATTAGTCCAATTTTTCTCACTTTATGTCTAAAGTGTAATCAAAGTAAAGAAAGTAATTTTTTTATCTTTACCTTTGAGGAAATTTTAAGAGCGAAAGTTCATAAATCAATGAACGGAAAAATTAGTTTCTAATTAATTGATTGGTATATAAATTTTTTTAATTCTACTTTACATAAATCAAATTTCATATACTCAAAATTCCATGCTTTAAATTTGGATTTTTAAATGGTTTCATTTTATTTTTTTTCTTTTCTTGAATTTGATATGAAATTATTAATGAATAGAACATTTCAAAATTCATTTTGATATCTCATAACAATTTTATACTTTACACTTATATATAAATAATAACTATAATTTGAAAATTCAACTTGTACAATCAGTTAGAGTTAGATCTCATCTAACTATTTTGCATGAATAATTCAAAAAAATTCAAACATGCTTTTTACATACACTATTCATTTTAAGTACAATGTATGCAAAAAATTTTTAAATGTTACATGAAAATTCAAACTTATGTAAACCAAGACAAAACAACTCAAAAGTATCATGACATAAATAGCTTACAAAATATCTAAGAATATATTTATCAACAAATGTTAAGAGGCCAATGAACTTATGAATGAACATTAAATATATAAATTTTGTTGAATGAATTAAAAACACACACACACACACACACACACACACACACGCACACGCGCATTGCTGTTGAAGATGCGATAGCGATGCGTATAGAAAAATATGGCGCAATTTTTCGAAAATGTCTCATATCTCACATAAATCATTCATAATGAAATAATTGAAAAAAGAAAATTTTATTTAGTTTTACAATAATGCCAATGTTTATGATTTATAGGAAACGTTATTGTTTAAAGACAAAAGACAAAACGCCTTCTTTTAATATAACTAAAATAAAGTGTAACAAGTAAATGTCTGATACCCAATCAGGTCGAACTATAAAATACTCTAAGTTGCACTTTTACAAAAAAAAATCATCAGAATTTTTAGTTTTTCCACATAAAAACTCTTTACATGAATTAAGTAGGTCGTTGTATGGAGAGCATTCATAATAATAGTCTGTTTGATCTTAAACAAAATTATTTCTGGGTGCCTTTCCATTTAACCATGTCAACATACCGAATTTTCTTTCAAATAATTTCAAAATTGTGCCTTCTTATTTGATAACAAATTTATATGGACAAATAAGAGATAGACGGACAATGGAACATAAATTCTTTATTATTCATTAGTTAAGTCATCAAATTTATGTTTTTATAAAAAAAAAAAAAAAAAAAAAAAAAAAAACAGAAGAAAACTAAATCTCATTGATAATGATGAAATTCCTATTTCCCATTGTTTGTGTTTTTTTTTTTAATAATTTTTTTTTAAAGCGCTAAATGTTTTTGCTAAAAAAAACTGTTTTCAAGTTAACATAGAAAATTTTCCATAAAATTTAATCACAAACTAAAACAAACAAATTTAGAAATTACAAAAAAAAAAAAGCATAAAGAAAACAACAAAAAAATTTCAGCAGTATAGTTTTAAGAATTTCATTGATATCATATCGATAAATAGCCCTGATAAAATAATTCAATGTTTCTTAATATTGATAATTTCATGTGAAAGGTTATTTTCAAAATTTTTTATTTTATTTTATTTTATTTTATTTTTTTTTTTGAAGTAGCCATCCCCTACCTAGCAGCATGATTTCTTGTTTGTAATTTTTTTTTCTTTTTTTTTTTTTTTTTTGTAGTAGATTAACATTTAATGATTATCAATTATTTAATTTAAAAGTTAATTTAAAGGAAAATACAAGCAAGAGAAATTTTCATGAACATTTTTTATGAATATTTTAGGAGCAAGAGACTTTATTGGCCAACAATATGGCAAATACTAGAGAAAATCGTTCACGTATATTGCCACAATATGTGGCAGCATTATCAGCAACTGGTGGTGCATTTGCAGCTGGTACATTATTAGGTTGGACATCACCGGCACAGAATCGTTTAACTAATGGCGAATACGGTTTCCCCATAAATAGCATGCAATTTTCATGGATCGGTTCTGCTATGACATTGGGTGCTGCTTGTGTATGCATACCAACTGGTTTCCTTATTAATATTATTGGACGTAAATTGACAATGCTACTACTTGTATTACCATTCACATTGGGTTGGAGTTTATTAATTTGGGCACAAAATGTTAATATGATGTATGCGGCACGTTTTATATTGGGTGTTTCGGGTGGTGCATTTTGTGTGGTAGCACCAATGTATACAGGCGAAATAGCCCATAAAGATATACGTGGCACACTTGGCAGCTTCTTTCAATTAATGATTACATCTGGCATATTATTTGTGTACATAATTGGTGGTAATCTTAATGTTTTCTGGATGAGTGTTATTTGCGGTATATTACCATTAATTTTTGGCATTATATTCGTTTTTATGCCAGAATCACCCACATATTTGATTAGCAATGGCAAGAATGAATCTGCAATTTATTCAATACAATGGCTACGTGGCAAAGATTATGATTACAATGCAGAAATTGATGAGTTAAAAGTAATCGAACAAGAAATTAGGGCTCATCCAATGTCTGTGGGTGGAGCTTTACTTAGGCGTGTTACATTAAAAGCTTTAGCTATTAGTTTTGGCTTAATGTTTTTTCAACAAGTATCTGGCATTAATGCTGTTATATTTTATTCAACAGATATTTTTAAGGTAATAATGAAAATATCAAAACCAAAAAGTAGCAGCTAAATGGCTCAATATGATTTAGAATTTCTTTCTTTTTTTTTTTTTTTTTTTGTAGTAAAGTGTACCAAATTTAAATAAGTTTAAAAAAAGATAACAAAAAACTGAACATTATGTTTTTTTTTAAAAGTTTGCAATGCCTAAGCCACTATTTTAATTTATATATGCTGCCAATTGAAATAACTTTAAGACCTAGAAATATTTATATTAGAATGCTACATTATTAATCGCATCATCAATCATAATTAAATCATAATCATATTATATTTAGTTCTATGTTTTTCTCTTGCCTTTCCTTTACCTTTAATTTATAATTAATTTATGTTTGTTTGTTATTTTATTTTAAAGGACGCTCAAACCGGTATCAATGAAAATTTATCAACAATTGTTGTAGGTGTAATGCAAGTGATAGCTACATTTATATCAGTATTAGTTGTAGATAGACTTGGACGACGCTTATTACTATTAACATCCGCCATAATAATGGCATTATCTACCATTGCAATGGGAATTTATTTCTATATGAAAGATAATGATGCTGAATCAATTCAAACATTCACATGGCTACCGGTGACAGCTTTATGCTTATTTATAATAACATTTTCACTTGGTTTCGGTCCAGTACCATGGCTAATGATGGGTGAATTATTCGCCTCAGATATTAAGGGTGTAGCTGGCTCATTGGCTGGTACATCGAATTGGATATTAGCTTTCATTATTACAAAAACGTTCGTTAATTTGAAAGAACTTCTTGGCAATGGACAAACATTTTGGTTATTCGCTGGCCTTACAATTGTCGGTGCAATTTTTGTTTTTATATTTGTACCAGAAACAAAAGGTAAAACTTTAAATGAAATACAACAATTATTGGAAGGGAATAGGCCAAGTATTGGCAATAATAATACACATCACAACAACAACATTAGGGCAATTTCTAATATTGCTGCTGTAGAATACAATTCTCATATCTAAATTATTATTATTAGAAAAGAAGGATGAAAGAAAATGTGCAAATGTGTAAGGCATGTGAAAAATCGAGAATATTTTTCTAAACGATTGGCATTTATTTCTTATATAAAGCTGCCCAATATATTTATATGGTTGGTTATATATACATAAAGGAAACACAAACAGAAGAAAGAGGGAATAAATACAAAACTTTACAAATACTTTTTTTGTAAGACTTGGAAAGACTTGGAAAAGTTTGGCTAGTAGATGACAAATGTCTACACCATCAAATTAAATGAGTAGAAAACGATTTCATAAAAAGGTACAAACAAACCCGCACTTATAACGATCAATAAATTTTAAAACTTATAATATTTATTTAATATAAGTTTATTTAATTAATATTTCATAATTTAAAAGCATTTCGAAAATTTTTTGACCGTTATTGGTGGATGTTCTCTTAGAAAGTATGATTAAGAGTACACTACTTTTAGGTATTTAAAACCATCATAAGTGAAATTCATTGCTTTTAAAATTCATTGCATATAAAAAAATGTCTAAAAAAAATGCATATAATTAAAATTTTGCCCTAATGATTTCTATCATGTTAATATTTTCAATTTACCTTGATTATTAGTGATTGTTTTTTTTTTTTTTTTTTCAAAAATATTACCGAAAAGATTATTGTGAAAGAAGAAATATTTTAATATGCCATTTTATCTAATGTTTTGTAAACGTTACATTAAAGTGCAATATAATATTGTTATATAATTTTTATAAGTATATTTTTTCTTACTTCTATTGTTTACCATACAATTTGAAAATTAATAATAATGAATTGTTTTTAAGAGAATGATGTTTTGTGATCATTTTGAAATTAAACAAATTTTACAAAGAAAATTAATTATAATTATTTTTATATATATTTAAAGTTTCCTTCTATTATCTTATCTTTTAATTTATTTTTTACAAAAAAAGATGAAAATGAAAGTCAAAGAAACAAAAAAGTTATGAAATAAAAATATAAACATTTGTATAAGTCATCCAATGCGTTTTTTAGTGTGAGTTAAAGTTATAAATGTCATGAATTTGCCAAAAATTGTTTGTAAAATATCCTTCCTTTCCTTAATCTATCCTTTCAAAGGAAGATTAAGCCCAAAAATAATTTTTTTAACATGAAACATTAAATTCTGCATTAAAATATTAAAACGAAACTAAAATGATCCATTTGTAGAGAACAGTAAATCGATTTAATTTTTTCTGCTTATCATTACCTCTGTCTGTCCATATAAATTTCTTATCGAATTACAAAGTAAAATTTTAAAGCTCTTTAAAAGAAATTTGATCTAAAGGCGTTGTTTAGATGCCCAAAGATTTCCGAAAATAATTTTGTTTAAGATCAGACTATTCTTATGACTGCACTTCAAACAACGGCCTATTTTGTTAGGAGTATAAATATAAGTTTGTGGCAAAATTAAAAATTTTGCATATTTTCTTTATAAAAGCGTGGTGTAAGGTACTCGGCCCAAATGAACTGTAGCAAGAAAAGAAAGACAAACTTGCAAGATATACAAACTTTATGTATTATTATTATTCCTATGCTTATTATGATTATTATTAGTATTGCATATTGTAGAAAACGTTATATAAAGTGTTAATAGGACAAATGGATCATACAAACGAAATATGCTGGAATAACTTTAAACATATTTATATACCGAAATAAATATATGAGAGAATTAAGATTAGACTTATTTTAAAAAAAATCCTTGAATGAATGGTAAACCAGTTGGAACTTTCTCTTGATACACTTTGTAATCATGACGAAAGAAATTTAATAATGTATATTCTTCACAATAGATACGATTATTAAAAAATTTCCAACTAACAATAATATACACAATAATACAAATGGGATTTAATAAAATAATTTGAGTACCAATGGACCACCAGAACCAGCCCACATAAGATGGATGTCTACAATAATTGTATATGCCATGTGTTATCAATTTATGCTCATCAAATTTTTCGTATTGTACCAAATGTGTAAAATTACCATTGGCCGTAAATATGGCACATTTGCGAACTATTTCACCAAATACGCATAACGCTACACCCATTAGCCATACGTAGTAGATATTTTTAAATTTAGGTAAAAATGCAACTTCTAATATAAATTCTAACCAACTAGAGGTTGCTGCAATACCATAAGCCCATGAATGATTTAACATAAATGAATCAATTGATAAACTTCGTGGATTACAATAAGCAATAGCCAAGAATTCGGTATAATGAAAAAATGCTATAAAGAAGCCATAAACACCGAACTGTTTCCATATAGTTGGCGCAAAGCATATTATTAAAATACTAACAGCTATAACAAAACCCAAAAATGATGCTCTTATAGCTATCTGAAATTGTTAATTTATTAGATTTAGTAAATGGCATGTGATTTATATCCGAATGAAAATATATGCAATTTATATCACCTGATAATCATAATCTCTCAAAGCGAAACGTATTATTAAATTTATTAACGCATAGTACAGAATTGGACCCCAAAGGATAGAACCATAAGCTTTTGGTATAATATCATAATAGATTTGTAAAGCACTGGGCAATAAAACCAATAATATTGTACTTGCACCGCAATATAAACTTAAACAACCTTCATGGCCTAATTTATAATCAGGACCATTTTGTACTTGTATCGAACTATTACGATTTGCACTCATATTATCAACTATCTCCACTCCACTTGAAATTTAGAAATTTCTTCACTTTGACTTTAATAAGTATCCACATAAATGATTTAATTTAACTACAAATCATATTAAACGGCACAAAAAAATACAATCAATGTAACAATAAAAGTAATGAACAGCTGTTGTGTTCCATGTTGTTGCTTTTCGTTTCTTCTTTATTTTTAGGTAGGCAGCACTGTTTTTTTTTTTTGAATATATAAAAAAAAACATATGGACTTAAGTTACATGCGCCGTATAAGCGTTGTTGTGAATTACTTCAATCTTACTTTTGGCAAATAATTAATAAAACCATTTGAGAGTTAATAACAAAGTAATTTGTAATAATAATTTGTAAAAATATATTTAAAAAATGTTATATTAATATAAATAAAAAACTTAATCATTGCATTTTTTTACTTTATAAAATTGCAATAATTTAAACAAGTGAAAAAAAGGTCTAAATAAAAGTTAATTATGTTTTCGCAACAACAACCAAAAGTAAATAAGACGCAAAAGCCACAATAAAAGAAAGTAAAGCAAAAATATTATTTATATATTTATCAATAAGAAAGTGCCACTATGACACAGATATTTACAGAAAATAATTTAAAATTGTTTGCCTATGGCGGTGTAGCATCAATTCTAGCAGAGTTTGGTAAATAACCTTGTGTCAATTGCTTAAACAAGCAATATATGGAGGTTGTTTTTGTTGTTGTTACTCTTTTTTTAAATACTCTATTTTTAGGAACATTTCCAATTGATACAACAAAGACACGCCTACAAATTCAAGGGCAAAAATTGGATCAAAAATTTATGCAATTACGTTATCAGGGCATGACAGATGCTTTTATTAAAATCACCAAAGAGGAGGGTATGTCGGCATTATATTCAGGGTGAGAACAACTCAAGAAAAAGAAAAAAATAATCAAAATGAAGTGCTTGCTTATAAGAATAAAAACTGAACTAAATGGAATGCAATTAAAAATTTAAGCGGATCAGTCTATATTTCATTGCATTAGGGTATGGCCAGCGGTATTACGACAAGCTGTATATGGCACAATAAAATATGGCACATATTATACATTAAAAACCATAGCAAACGATTATAACATTTTGATTGATGTGGAAACAAATAAAGAGAAAATATGGTGTAATGTATTATGTGCTGCTACAGCTGGCGTTATATCATCAACTATAGCCAATCCAACAGATGTTTTAAAAGTGCGTATGCAAGTTCATGGTAAAATGAGTGTGGAACATGAAAATAAAGCTATGAATATATGGCGATGCTTCTATGATATATATAAATATGAAGGTATGAAAGGATTATGGCGCGGTGTAGTACCCACCACACAACGTGCCATTATAATAACATCTGTAGATTTGCCAGTTTATGATTTTTGTAAAAATCATTTCAGCACTGTTTTTGGAAATCAACCAATAACGCATTTTTGGTAATTGAATAAAACATATTTATCAAAAAAAAAAAAAAAAAAAAAAACAGTAAGGGACAATTATGTTTATGCGTTCTATCTTTATGGGCTTTATCTCATTATAGTTCTAGTTTTATATCCAGTTTTGCAGCAGCTATTACCTCAACACCTATGGATGTGATTCGCACTAGATTAATGAATCAAAAAAATATCTTGCATAAATTCCAAAATAAAATTCCTACACAAAAAGTTTATAGAGGAAGCATAGATTGTGCCATACAGGTAACTGAAAAGCAGACAAATATTATTGACATGTAAATCGTTTTTAATGCAACCCAATATCTTTTATATCTGCATTACAGACTACACGTTATGAAGGTGTTAAAGCTTTATATAAGGGTTTCATACCAGCCTGGATGCGTATGGGTCCTTGGAATGCTATATTCTTTGTTACTTATGAGCAATTAAAACAATTATAAATTGAGACGTATAAGGCTCTCAAATAACTTCGAGGATCAACTATAAATAAATTGAGTTATAGTTTCTTTATAAAAGCTTTAAAGAAATTGATAAAAAAAAAAAAAAAAGAAACATAACGGTAAACTAAAATTGTGTGCCTTGGAATTTAGCTGTTTCTTCTTCTTCTTGTTTTGTATTAACTATTTTTAAAAATAAGTTTTAAAAAAACAGCAACGAATGCTAAAATAAAAGAAATGCTTTAATCATGTAAACAGCAAACAAACTGCCGTAAGTTTGTAAAAAAAAAAAAAAAACAAATCAATTATTTTACTTTTCCTTCAAAAATTCCATTCAAATTATCTACATATTTTAGCATAAATTTCCAGACATACAAACAAATCTACATATTAACATATTCATATACACAAACAAAAATAAAGAAACAAACTATTTAAATCAAAGTTCAGTGGTCTTTTTAGGGCAGTTTTTTTTTTCTTTTGTATTTTGGAATTTTTGTCTTGGAGCCACAACAGAAGCAAATAATAAAAACTAGAAATAATAAAAAAACATTTCGAAATGATTTGTAATAAAAAACTTATAAAATTCACAGCATCAATGTTACATCTATAAAATCTCTGTTAATACGATGATGTTTTTGTTGGAATTTGATCGTTATTGTGTGTATGTGTGAATGCGAGTTTTATTACATTATATTATGGATGCCACAAATTCCTTCTACCACATTATATTAAAATGTAATAATTGCACCATAAAAATATCAATAACACAACTTAAATTCACATTACTTTTATTTTAGATACTAAATTTTGATAACCTTTTAATAAAGACGCCAACCAAAAAAAAAAAAAAAACAACAACAAGAGAGCAACATTTCATCATAATATCAAAAAAAAAAAAAAAAAAAGCGAACAAATGAAATGAAGACGATTTATAAAGTGCCGATATATTCTTGCATATTTCATGTGAGCACTTTTGTTGGGCAATTTTTTTTTTTTTGAAAAAAATTGCGTTATCAAAACATAGACAAATTTAACGAAAAATTGTTCTGCTTTATTATTAAATAATTATTTTTTAAAAATTGAAATTAAGCTAATTGAGATTGTATTGTTATCTGTTACTTATATCCCATTTCCATTTGAATAAATTAAATTAAATAATTTAACACATAAAAAATGATAAGCATATAGCATTTCAGACAGAGCAGACAAAGTTGAAACCTGAAACAAGTTTCTTCTTTTTTCTCACTTTAGCCAGCACAATAAAAAATTTTTTTTTATTTATTATTAACTTATTGCTATTTTTTTTTTTTGTTTTGCCTCTTTAACGGCATTGCTTGTATATGTGTGCACGCGTTTTACCATAATGATCTCAATGACGTCAGTTTACTCTATCTACGTTAATAATATTAATATCCATGCACCAAAACAAGTTACAAAAGATTTACATAGTTGTGCTATTTGTTTATTTTCATTTATGAAAATATTTTAAGTCATATCTTGTATATTTTTGTATGGTACGTTGTTTCACCCACGTTGTTGTGGACGAGAATTGTAAGTGGCAAATGCCTGTATGAATCTTAAATAATAAATAAATCCCAGTATTGTATTGATGTAAGACATGAATGTATAAATATTATTTTATAAATTATGTATGACTAAGGAAATGAATATTTTTATAAATCTAGTAATGCAATACCGAAATCATTATATAGAATGCATTTCAGTTATAGCAACCATTAAGAGCTTTTCAAAATAAAACAAAAATCGTGATATAATAAATACCTTGCAATAATTCCAACTAAAATTTTGCAAATAATTCTAAAATATTAATATGAATGAACTGAAAATATGACTTTGTATGGAATGATATACAATAATAATCTATCACAAGTTATAACCCATTATAAAAAGTAATGCGGAGTATTAAGAATGGATTTTGTAAACCTGCATTATCATTGAGGAAAAAACAAAAATTCCAATTTGGCATATAAAAATTCTAAAAAAATTTTTTATAAATATTTTATGTTGAAAGAATCCTACAATAAAATAGAATACTTACAGCCAGCCAGAATAATAATCTTGAGCGTATGAAATCAGTTCATAATATGAATGGCATTAAAACAAGTTTATAAAGTAACAAGATGTCTTTACATATTCTGTTTCTATTAAGTTATTTTATAACTTAGACAACTTTTAAGGCAGCTTATAAATGTTTGTGATATACTTAAAGGAATCATCAAAAGCCTGACTGCCTACTTGTCTATTTATGTGATGGCCTATGTAAATAGATCTTAAATGGACAATTAATTTTAAATTGTTTCAAATAGATCTTCCAGATATTCTGTATATTTCCACAAGCAACATAAAATGCATGTAAATAAAAATAAAAATAAAAATAGTGAAAAAAAAAGCCTAAATCGAAAGCATCAGAAAGAGATATTAAGAGAAATTAAGCGAGACAAAACAACGCACAAGCACAACTCAAACAACACATTCAACTTTAAGCTACTAAAACTCTCATTAAAAAGATTTATTTAAATAACAGTTTTAAGTTTGCATTAACCAACAGTCTTTAATTTAAAGTGAATGTGTTAATATAACCGTATTATAATAATGTGATATAAAATTAATAATAAAAATAAAAATCAACATTAAGAGACTAACAATAATATCACAACATTTTATATAAAACAGAAAGCCAAAATATTTTCTAAATAAAACAAAGAAAAAGTAGTTATTTCAGGTTTTAAAACAAAAAAAAAAAAAAAAAAAAAAGCAAAAAATAAAACAAAAAGAAGCAAAGAAACCAAAAGCAACAATGCTTAAATCTAAATTCAATTATAATATGACCATTGTTATTGTTATTGTTGGTTGTCTACTATTAAATATATTAAATCGTACAACGAATGCAGCAACATTTACACAACGTGCTATATTCCATTCTGGTTCGTTTTTATACATAAACCATAAATATTTTTTTTTTATATTTGATTAAGTTTTTACAAATTAACATACGTTGTATTGAAATTTTTTATATTTTGAAAAAAACAAATCAGAAACAAAAACAAGATACAGGTCAATAATAACGAAGAACGAAAGAAATGACACACAAAAAAAAAAAAAAAAAAGAAGCATCTAAGCAATTGCAGAAAGATGAAAGATCTAAAAATCGCTTTATAAAAAAAGAAAATCAAGAAGTTTTAAGAAAAGATACCAAAACCCTATTAATAAAATTTTATTAAGCTTTTGACTGGGTTTATAAGTCCGAAATACATTTTGTTATTAAACAAAAATTGCAGTGGCCAAAAATAGTTTAAGAAATTTCTCTCTGTTAGTTTATACAAAAAAAAAAAAAAAAAAAAAAACCAAACAAACAAACAGCTTGAAAACAAACATATAAATTTAAATAGAATGTTTATAACAAATTTAAATGAATTAAACCTACATAAAGGAATTATACATTTTTTCAACATAATTTAACATTTGTTTTGAATATACATTTTAATGACTTTATATAACCAATGGATAATAAAATAATTATTTAAGTGAATATATTTTAATGTATACGTATTATATTAATGATGAAATTGAGCATGCTATTTTATATTTGGCATTTCTTATCGCTAAATGCTTATTGCTTTACGTTTATTACTTTTTATTGTATCATAAATATTATTATTAAAAATTTATATTATTTTTCAAGGAAATCATGTTTATTTATGGAGACATTATAATGATTCTCTTATTTTAATATAAGATCATCAAAAATATCACATTCAATAAATATTAATTATTCTCTATGTGTGAGAATAATAATTATTTTTTATAAAGCATAATATTTATAAAAGAGATTCAAAAAAAGGAAATGAAAGAAAAACTTTCATTAAATTTTAATAGAATTCATAATAAGTCACAATAAGTCATATAAATATTAATCATTTTCTTTTCATGCTTCTACATTTATTTATAATGTCTCTCTGATAAACTTGTAACTTCCGTTGCCTTAGTGTAACAATGTTTATTCCATAAAAGAATACGGACAATTTAAAAGGTCATTGTATCAGGCAAAATACACTCAGACAATTGTTGTTACTAAATTTATTAATATTAATATTAATATTAATATTTATTGTAATTGTTAATAAAAACCGGAAAATATTCAAATTCAAGTTCATTTTCAATTGAATGCCACAATGTAGCAGAGTAGTCATACAATCAAATACAATGAAACTTACAGAGCTTTGTAAAGTTGACATATACAATTGATTTTTTAAATTAAAATTAATTAATCAGTCTTCATTTTATCTCTTTTTTTTGAAAGGAAAAAAAAACGAGGAAAAAACCTTAAAATGTATTAAAATTGATGCTTATACTCTTGTTCTTTATTTTTTGTTTTTATTTATATTTGTTGTGTACGCACTTTCTTAATATATTTTATGGATGATTGATACGCAACATCACAGATCATCCTGGCAAATGTTTTGATATAATTACACAACGTGCTTTATTGCCTAACAAGGAATACAAGCCCAAGGGTATTTGTGCTGTAATGATGTGCGATATCAAAAGTCAAAGTATTAATATTGAAACCTGTCCACTTGTTAGTATGCCTGAATGTGAGGAGATAGCTACCGATCTTACATGGTCATATCCAAAATGTTGTGCACAATTCAAGTGTATTGACCCGAAAACTGGTGCTGATTTCATTGTCAACGTGTAGCTTAACTAAATATAATTATCAACAAAACTGACTACGTTTTTTCATGGTGTAACTTTTTCGTATTATAAAAACAAAACAATACAAAAAACAAAAAAAAAAAAACACACAAACAAAAAACAAAAAAGAGAGGCAGCCTCAATAATACATAAAAGCACCGATAAACGTGATTTCGTTATTCTATTGATAATAATTAATGTATTGAAATTAATTATTGTATATATATATATACATACACACACACA
Organism: Melophagus ovinus; assembly: GCA_023089585.1. Taxonomy (NCBI): domain Eukaryota; kingdom Metazoa; phylum Arthropoda; class Insecta; order Diptera; family Hippoboscidae; genus Melophagus; species Melophagus ovinus. The sequence continues at coordinate 4,143,245 of JAKKIB010000259.1, read as the reverse complement.
CATACATATATATATATATATATATATATATCTTGTATATATATTTTATATTATATAATTCTGTTAGACTCTATTTCTTTAAGTATTTATTTAATTAGCATATTTATGTTTTAGCCATCATGTTAATACATTTAAAAATTCTTGTTAAATAATCCCTGCTTTGCCATACACCATTCTACATCATCATATATTATCTAAGCGTAATTATGTTACTTGGAAAATATCCAATCCAATGAAAGAATCCATTCCAATCTATTCAGTATAATTTTTTTTCATTGCCTTTCTGAAAATGATTCATTCATTTTTGTAAATAATTTCCAGCTTATAATTTTACTAAAATTTATTCTGAACATATTTAGAATCAGGCCATTTTTAGGACTATGATTTATTTTATGAAAAGTTGTTGTACGAAAAAATGAACTTTAATTTTGTGTGATTTTTCAAATATTCCAAATTTATCCAAATTTTCTAAAGTCTATATGTTAAATTTTAATAGAGTCTATTAAAATTTTGTGAAATTCCTTAGATCTTGCCATGATAACATTCTCATTACGCTCATCGCGGTAACTTTTTCTTCTATTATTTTGCTTTTTGTTTCATTTTGGCCTTTCCCATTAATTTAAATACATAAATATATAAAATGTATTATCAAACAAATCAAATGTAAACATTAAATAAAAAATTGTGAAAAAGCGATACGACTCAAATACCATTAAAATTGTTGTAATATTTAAATTTTTTCCAATCACATACTTTTATAATTATATAATTATAATAATATAATACTTATTTATTAATTTATTATAAGATTTTTCGTATGATAATTGAAATGAATAATTTTTATGCAATTCTAAATTCTTTATTATTGTAATTTATGATTTTGGTATTTACAAAAAAATAAATTGCTCTAAACCCTAAGCGAAATTATATGGAAATATATATTTTATAATAATTTTATATAAAAATTTTAAGCTTTAAAATTATCTTTCTCTTTACGTAAACTTCCCATGGTAAGAATTGGATCAGTTTGGTGAGCATGTTGTTGTACATTGGATACATGTACACGCATAAATGGATTCCATGTTTTTTCTTGAGCTATTGTAGATGGTACGGTAGGTGATTGTGCCGCTCGACGCAATTTGGCCCATTCGATACGTTCTAAAATTTGCTCATTTTGTGGTTCGACATGTCGTGCATATGCCATATTTTGCAATGTATATTCATGGCCGCAAAACACTTTTGTATCATCAGGTAAGGATGCCAATTGCTTACATAAGGCAGAATACATTTGGTCCGGTGTTCCCTCAAAGAAACGGCCACAACCACCCTGAAATAAAGTATCACCTGTGAATACGCACCTTTCACCTGCTGGCGATTCTATAAAATAGCATATGTGGCCAGAGGTGTGGCAAGGTGTAAATAAGCATAGCACATTCAATTGGCCAATTTGAAATTGATCATTCTGTTTAACTTTGTAATTTAGAGCGCCAATGCGTTCATCGCCGCCATAAACCTGTAATGGCTTATTAAACATTTTCACCAATTTCTCGTTGCCACCAGCATGATCCCAATGATGATGAGTGGTAAGAACTTTAGTTAGATTTACACCTTCTTGATTAACCGCTTCTAATACAGTTGCTGGTTCAACGGGATCAACTATAGCTGCCTCACGCGTTGTTCCACAAATTATCAAATACATGTAATTGTCTTGTAAAGCTGGCAAGATTTTCACTTGCATGGCTTTCATTTTTAAATCTTCCACTGAGCTATGCATTCCGTAGCAGCCGACTTTTTGTAACTTTCGAACTTGAGAAAAAATTAGAAGAAAATGAAAAAACTGTACATTAATGTAACAGATTTTAACAAATATATTCTTAAAATACGGGCCAACCGGTCTGTTGATTATTATGCTAATTTTTTTTTTTATAACACTTTGCTTTGATCACTAGCACTTATCTCGAAAACGTCTTTAGCGATTCGTTTTTTTTTTTTTTTTTTTTTTTTTTTTTTTTTGCGATAAGAAAAGAACTGGTATTGAAAACGCACATACGCACACACGCACAGTACTTCGCTTTATTAAATAAATTATATTAAACATTTTATAACTTCTACATTCCATACAAATATATTTAATTATTTTAAACACACCAACCTCGAAAATAAACGGCTGTAGCATTTTGTATTATATGATACCTGAACTTTCCGAAAAGTGCGAACATTTTTTTTTATGAATATTGCGTATAAAAATATTTATAAAATACATTAACTTGTTTTCCAATTACGCAAGGAACAAATTATTTTGGATTTATTTTTGAAGCATTTGGGTTACGGGAAATTTTTCACTTTCACTGATTTACAACTTCACTAAAATTTTGTTTTTCTTTTGATTTAATATAATTATGCGTTATAAAAATAATAATAATGCGTTATAAAAGAAAAAACTAAAAGTAATCCGCTACTTACTTTTATTATTTACTTTTATTGTGCATTTTAATAAACAAAAAACAAAAGCATCAAACTTATGTTGGACTATTGAAATGTGACAAGATAAGGCATTGCCAGATGTGTTATTTATCATATAAGAATGCTATAACTTTAACTGCTTTACAATTTACAAAATAATTAACCTCAGCGATAGCGAGCTTAATTATAAACTCGTTGTCAACGCACTGTAATATAAGCTCGCTACTCGCTCGGTTTTTATTTTTATATCGTTCAGTTAAGTTCAAATAAATTATATGAATTTATAGATATGTCATAGATATAATATCTGCTTTCATTTGAACGTCACATATCAAGCATTTTTATTTATTTATGTGTATTTAAAAATATATTTTTTCTTTTGCATTTAACATATAATATAAATAAATTGAAATAAAGCTAAAGAAAAAGAAAACAAACGGAGAAAAGCAATAAAATAGAGTTACGCTAAAATGTCGGATACACCACCTGAAGGTAAAGGTAAAACTGATTCAAAATCGAATTTAATAGAAGTGCATCATATTGGTGTAACTGCCAAATTGCAAACGCCACTTCGAAATTTAATGAATAGTTATTGCTCATCTACGGAAACGGATGGTAATCAAACATTGCATCGTGGAGATCAACGGCATAGTAACAGTAAATACGCAAAATTAAATAATGCCATTGAAACTGATACAACGACAACAACAGCAGCAACAACAACAACAACAACAACCGATAATACGAAAGTATTATATGAAATGCGTACATCGCGAGGCAAACAAAATGATATTAAAAAAGCACAGAACCGAACACCATCAAAGATAGAATTTCAGTTGTATACTAAGAAACATCATGGTAAACAGCATGGACATACTTGCGCTAAGCTTCATACTAAATTTAAGTCAAATAAAAATATGAAAAAGAGGAAAGTTCATCGTCGTTTATTCATCAATAATGGCAAATCGAAGCACATAAGTGAAAAGATGTCGATTTTTAAACGTTTACGTCAAACTCTACAACAATTGCGTACCAATAGTAAATTGGAAAGGCCTACCATAGATAAGATATTTGATGAATTCCCAGAGCCGGTAACTATAAAATCATCTTCAACGCAACAACCATTAAGAGATGTACGCATTGGTATATATCCATTTGATCATGGCTGTACTGAATACTTAAAAACTCATGATGCACCACCACAAATTATATCAATTTACTTAGCTGAACGTGCTATTTATTATGCCACCCGTTTTTGGGGTGAATTCTTTGGCAGTATACATATCGGTGTAGCTTTCATTATTACATTCATGTTACAAACCTATCGATTCTTTTTATATTGCCTAATTAATACACTACTGGTAGGCTTTTTACATATGACATCCGATTATTTCATTAAACCTCTATTAACGGTACTATTTAATGGATTTTTACAACCGATCTTAACATTTTGCCTAAATATTTTATCATCAATACGTGATACATTAGTGCCAGTGGCCGATCTTATAGATCATTTTATGAGACCAGTAGCCACAGTGGGTAAAAGTTTTCGTTTAATTCATGCCACATACAATAAACCTAATAATGTCAAGAGTGTATAGAAAAATATTTATATACAATTAGAATGATCTAAATGCTCCATGGAACATTTCTATTAACGATTAATTCATTAATTCATTTTTTGAGTTGCTTACAAATTCATTAAAAATTTTTTTTTTGTTATTTATCACACAATTATAACTTCAATATAAACTAATTTTAATAATTTTAATATATTTTAATAAGAGCACACAAAGTACACAACACATTCGATATAAAGGCGGAGCATAATAGCTTATGAAAACAAGGATACAAATACAAGAATAAGAATAATGCAAGATTAAGAAGAAACAAAGTTTCAAAAAAAGAAAAAAAAAAAGAAAATAAGTTAACGAAAACCTACCAGATTTAATATATTGCGCAAATGTTAACCAAAAAAAAAAAAAAAAAAAAAAAAAAAAAAAAAAAACGAAAAAAAACAAAATGTACAAACCCAAAATTGAACCGGCATATCAAATTTCTAATAACTAACGAAGAGATTTTCTACCGTTTTCTACCGAGAAAAATCTACCGTTTTATTTTACTCTCTTCTGATTCTTTTATTAATTTTGCAAGCAGTCTACATATAAAAAAGGGAGAGATAAAAATAATGATAATGTGAAATAATATGCAGGCACATACATGCAAACGTATATTAAATTAGCAGGGGAAAGCAAAGCATTGGTTTTTATTTTACCTTTCATTTCAACATAATAATATTGTTATTGTTGTTTCATTTTTATGAAGATTTTCCACAATTTAAGCAGCCAAATAAAGAAAGAAACATATATTTGATAAATGTTTAAGCATTGATGCTCATTTGTCACACAAACAAACTGTCAACCAGTTACTGTTTACGATAACTTATCACTACTACCACCACCATTATTATTATCTTTATCATCATCATCATCATCATCATCATTATCATCATCACCAAAAGCACAAAATAGCAGAAATTTGTAATACCAAAACATTGTAATAAGCATAATGTTAAATGCGTTAATAATAACATTTCATTTAAATTGATTTCATTTAATTGAAACTCCAGGGAGATTGTTGGACAAAACAAAGCAATTAAAAGTGTAAAAGTGTAAAGAAAAAAAAAAAGAAAAATTATATTCAATTTTAAATTATGCATACAACTTTTGCGCCCAAAATAACTTTTAATACATAAAATTTACTTAAGTCTGTCTGTCCCTTTTAAGTTAGCCTATATTGAGTATAATTAAATTTGGTGTCGGGAAATTTTTGGCCACCATTTTCTGCTGCATAAATCCCAAGGCAAGTTTCTGCCAAATTTCAAGGGGATTTCTTTAATTATTATTTTTTTTTTTTTGCTATCAGAAGTATGTTTACTACACAAAAACAGATGGACAGACAGACAGACAGACAGACATATCTTAATTTTTTGAAACTCTGATTGCTGATTATAAAAATTGGCATAATAAATTCTAGATTCTTTCTCTATAAATTTCAACTTTTTGCTGCCATAGATAAACCACACAAATGAAAGTGTTATTGAAATTGAATCAAATTCTCTAAAGAATCTAAATATAAAAAAGCTACTGTTGAATTTATTTCTTATATAAATTAACCGTCTATATAGAAATCATGTCAAGTTAATAAGATTGTAAAGCATTATTGTGTAAATAGAAATTTTATGGCATGCGGAGTAATCTTCATCATATTTAAAAAAATTCTGAATAAACTAAAAAGTTAAAAAATGCACTTAATTTCTGTGTGTATGTGTTTTTTTTTTTTGTTTTTTTTTTCCTTTTTTGTTTAAATTTCTGTAGCATGTTAATATCTTGGCTTAATGTTCATAAAAAAAAAAAAAAAAAAAATTGAATGCTATACAAATCTGTAAAACCTTATTGTAAACATTATGATAATTAAATGTAAATGATTTTTGAATGTTTCGTGGGTGTGTAAACTTTATTAGAAGTAAAAATGTATTTTCTTATCATTTTGCATCTTATTGTCTCGATTTACGATAAATATTTCAATTTGAATTATAACTTTGCCACATTCATTGATAATATATTTCATGGAAATTTTACTTAAAAAAATGTCAATGTGTTAAATGTGTAGATAACATTTACATATACATTTACATTGACATTTACTTTTTCTTTTTATTTGTAATTCTAAATAAATGGATCTCAAACATTTGATATATATTTTGGCATACAATTAAATGTTTGTAAGATTTAAATGATCATCATTATTATTAATGATGATGACATACGAGGATAACGATTTAGAAGAACAATAATGGCCATTAATATAAAAAGTAAAAATAATTTTAAAAATGTTCCCACATTAAATTGAATAGAAATTAAAATATGAATTTAAATGAATGAGTATAGAAAATTATTAAATAAAAGTTAGTTTTGTTCAAATGTCTCTATAAAAAATCGTTAAAATTATTAAATGATAATGATGAGAATTATTTTGATAATATGGAATACCTAAATGTTTATATTATAGGGAATATTTTCTAATAATATTTTTTGTTGTTTTATTATTATGTTTCCATTACTTTTGACATTCATTCACTTCAATTTCTTTGTTATTATCCCTAAATATTATTATTTCAATGATACTTTATGAAAAATTATGTTGCATAGCAAACGTTTGCCACTTCTCTGCCACAGCGGCAGAAAGGTATTGAAAAAAAAAAAAAATACAAACAAGTAGTCGGTTAGAGCTGATTTTTAAATACTCTACATCACACTTTTCTGGAGAAATAAACATAATTGTCAGGTTTTGTAAAATAGTTTTGTTGTTGTTGTTGTTGTTGTAGAGGGCCTGATTATAATAAAAATAGTGTCTTTAGGCTAAATCACGCCTACATATCGAATGCTCTTCAACAGACAGATGGATGGATGAATGGATGGATGGACGGAAAGACAGGTTTAAATCGATCGATGTAATACAAAATGCATCTCAACTCCTTCTGGGTGTTACATATATCCACACAAACATAATATTTTATGTCACAAATTTTATAAAGCGTTGTAGAAACAGAAAACCAAAACAAAAACAAAAAAAAAAAACCAGAACACAAAAAAAAAAAAAAAGGTGCGAAAAAACGTACATATTTTCTCAAAATATTTTCATTGTTAAGAAACAATAAATAAAAGTTGCTGTTAACGTAAATGGAATAATAGAAAATGAAAGAAATTACAACACAAATTTTCCAATCAATTGATATGAACATTTTAAATACCCTAAACTGAACTGTAAAAAAAAATTAAAAGAAAAATGAAAAAATAAAAGAAAAATAAATATGGAATTTTTTATAAATCAGAAGCGGCAGCTTTAAATAGATGAATACAAATCAAAAAAAAAAAAAGGACATTAATGGAACCCTTTTACCCCTTAACTACTTTTCACATTCTATGAGTATGAGTCTAGTCGATTTGAATGACAATGACAATGCCAACGACAACTATAACTAGAAATTATGTGTGTGGAGAGTTATTATGATGATGATTGGCGCGTCACCTAAAATCTAACATTTTATTGTCTATTTTTATTGTTGTAGTCAGTCCAGTCCTTTAGTCATGTGCCTTAATAAAAATAGAGAGAAAAAAAATGGAACGATAGATAAAAGTAGATGGAATTATAAATATTTAAGTGTAAAAGATTCTCAAAAGATTAACAAAAAGTATTGTATTCATTTCATTCAGTCACTTGAAGATTTTATCCCTTTATGTTTTCCTTTTTCTTTTTGTTTATATTTTTCTTTTTTTTTTTAAATATTCTTTTAGGATTCATCATTATTCTGCTCCAGTTTTTAAGGAGGTTGATTACTAAAGATTTATTTCATAATTTTTGGAAAAAAAATTATAATAAGCAAAAAAAACCAAAAAAAAAAAAAAAGGCAAAAAAAAAATAACAAAAGCATTTTATTTGGAATTTTGTAATGCACACAACTAATAAAATTCCAATGGAAAACAAATAAAAACAAAAGCGTCTATACAAATTAAACCCTAAATCATGTCATAAGAAGTATTAAATATTCAAATAGGACTTTTCGTTAAAATAAAATAACAAAACTAAATTTAAATAAAATGCCATAATTTTTTAAGAATTTTTAAAGGCTCACGGAGAAGAAACAAGTGGCGCATAGTGATTTGAGCAGCATCATGTCTGTGCATCTGTCCATTTAGCCGTTAATGATAAACATTTTTTTTTTTTTTTTTTTTTTTTGGTGGTACCATTGAAAGTTCATGTTTTGTGTTTAATTTTTGAAAGTGAGACCTACAAACTTGAAAACTGAAATAGTTAGAAAAATTTTATATTAAAATCATTCAAATGAGCCATAAATTAACAAACAATATCTGGATGGTTAATCAAAATTTGATTAACCATCCAGCCAAATTTTTAATTTGTTTACCTTCTTGACTTGTTATTTACATTATTGATTATTCATATTTCAATAGATTTAGAAAAAATACAACCAATTAAAATTTTATTCTATTTTCTGCTCTATATAAACAACAAATTTTTTTACCATAAGTTTTGTTTGTCATATGCTCTTTGTAATTTAAGATATTGCATGCCACAAAATACTTTATATACTTCATATGAAAACTTCTTATAATTAGTGTACTTTTAAAACACTAATTGGCCATTTTTCTATACCGTCACACATTTCATATAAATCTATGATGTTGTTAGTTTGTCGATCATAAATAGATGCACGTGTTAGCTGTTGGTATTAAATATTACAACAACAAATGGAAAGTTTATAATAATTTAGCATAAAACTGTGACACAACATTTGTGACTTGAATATTTGTTTTTGTTTTTTTTTTTTTTTCTTTTCTTTTTTGTTAATTTTACACGGTACATGGATTAATTGACTGCCTTGGCCTCAACTTTGTTTATCTTATTGTTATTATTGTTATATTGCAATTTGACACCCCCAAAAAGAATAATGGAAAATTTGTTAAAAGCTGACTGTCTCTCTCTCTCTCTCTCTTTTTTTTTTTTTTATTATTATTCTTCTGTTTAATTAATTAATGAATAATTTTAATTAAACATATATCAGTCTTTTTTCCATAAAATTCTAGAGACATTGAAAAATCCACTTAATCCCTTTCATTTAGTTTTTTTTTTTTTAGATCGTACGTTACATAAAATTCTTTTTAACCCAAAAACATTGCTAAACTAAAACACACACAAAAATTGGCTTAAAAAAAAAAAATCTTTTAAGAAAAAGAATATAAAATTGATATAACTTAAATTTAAAAATATTGCAATTGTTAGCATTGTTGTTATGCCACATATAAATATACAATATATTAATATTATTATTATGATGATTACAACAAAACATTTAAAATCATGATATAAGAAAATTATATAAACATCAAAATCCTTTGCATCCTTTGTCTAATTGAAATTTGATGCTATTCGAGGTAGATTCTCAGACAATAAAAATAAAATATATAAAACAATAATAATAATAATAATAATAATAATAAAAATAATAATAAGAATGGCGACAACAAAACAGAAAAATATAAAATGTAAAACGTAAAATGTAAAATAACAATTCTATCATGAATTTTTGAAATGACACATGAAAAAGAGATGGCAAATGGTTTCAGATTGCGAAATGCCATCAAAACAAGGAATAATAAATTTTAAAAACTCTTAAATTTTATACTTTAGCATTATTTGACAGATGTTAACACCATCATTATAGAAATCGAATTTTCAACACAGCACAACACAACACAAACAATATTCGATTGTATATTATTGCATAGTTAATCATTCGTTGATGGATTCTCTTCAATTGAGAAAAAAGTAAGAAAAAAAAAATTAATTGAATCGTCATTTTATAAAATTGTTATAAAAACATTTTGCCTCATTTGCTTAATATTATTCATTTGAAAATGTTTATTTACCATTTTTAAAGAAATTGAAAGCATTTGAATATTTCAAAATTGAAATTGAAAATTGAAAATCTGAATACCTTGAATATTTTTATAATGATACAAAACAATTAAATTGATAAGCTGTCTAAAGATGTTGTTGTATATTTTATATTAAAATGTGCTTGTTAATTTGCTTTTTTCCACTCACTTGCTCGTTTGTTGTTTTAGATTTTAGATTTTATTAATTGCGTTTTACTTTTAATGAACTTTTGACACTCGCTTTACATTATTAAGAGAAAAATTCAGGTAACTTAGTAACGCCCTCTCAAAATTTACTCTTTTAAAACCTATCTCTTTCATACTCTCTTTTGGTTTCTTTTTGTTTTTTTTTTGTTTTTTTTTTTTTCTAGAAGTTCACTTGCTTTTTTAAGTAGGTTTTTTTTGTTACACAAATGAAATGAACGGCAGGCAAAATGTTTTACTTAAATTCCTTAAAAAAAAAATTCTACAAAAAAAAAAAAAACAAATTTCAAATAAATTCCACTTAATGTGTAGAGAGTTAAAATTACTTAACCAAATTGTAGATTCTAAAGATAATGATCATTATGGAGTGCAGTTTGCCATCTAGAATTTACAAACGTAATAAAAATGTATATGATGTGTCCAACGCTTACGCCAAGAAAGCATGCTCAATTATTTTATATAATAATTTCAATTAATTGTTATTACTCAAAAGTTTGCTCTTTTTTTCTCTCTCTTTGTTCATTTGTCTAATTGTAATATAAAGTTATTACATTAAGACTAAACAATAAATTTTTGTATAAAATATACCAAAAAAAAAAAAAAAAAATCACTTCTATCACCTGATTGTAATCATAAATTACAAGCCACGAATCGAATTTCAAATTCAATTCGAAAAAATTAAATATAAAAAATAAATCAATCAAATCTTACGTGATAAATATTAGGCTGATTTATATTTTTGAAAATTTCATGTCTGGTATTTTTCTTTTTTTGTTCCTTTTTTTCCTTTTTTTTTTGTTTGTTTTTGTTGTTGTTTTGATTTTTCTTTTGTTCTGTAATAATTCTTTGTTTTTTGTCTCAATGAATATCAGATTACACAGTTCCCACATTCTATTTGTCTATATTTTATTTATTTATTTTATGTTTTTTTTGAAATTTCTTTTGGATTTATGTCTGCAAATGCATTTGCATGCAAATCTCAGCATAAAATTTTTATGGCATTTATAAAACGCATATTAATGTATAAATAAATTTTTAAAATTGATAATTAAAGCATACAAAATACAATTGTATTATTGTACAAGTATTTCTAGCAAATTAATAACTTATAAAATTGTAATTGTATAAACATTACAATATAAATAAATAATATTAAAAATATATATTATCTAACCACTGCCTATTCACCATCATGACGCTCTCATTCAAATAGTCATGTATACACTTTCTTTCATTAATTATTAAATAGACGATTGTTCAATAAATTGTTAAAACGTTGTATCGATCAATTCATGAAATTACACACACATATATACTAATATTACACATACACATAAATTAATAAATATTTATATATATTTACATTAATATTTCTCATATTTTTTTTTAATTACTTTACAATGAAATGCGCTACATTAATTTTGAAACAGTTTTATAAAGTAAATTTTGCAGCATGATTACAAGATTTATTTAATAGAAGTTATGAATTTGTGAATTTATGAATTTGTGAATTTGTGAATTTATGAATTTATGAATTTATGAATTTATGAATTTGTGAATTTATGAATTTATGAATTTTCCAATTCGATTTAATTCTATCGATCTTTCCATGTTAGATTTATTTTATATTTCAGTTTTAAACTGCAGCTTTTGTATTATTTTTGTTTAAAATTTGAATATGCAAATGGATCTAAGCTCGAAAGCGATTGTAAGTTAATCAAAATTAGAATTGAACCATTTTACATCTCACTTTTTTATAAAATACTTTTTTATTTGTATCAATGAAATTCTTCGCTATACCTTATTATTCTAAAAAGAAAAACAATTCATGATTGGGAACTTGTGAACTTGTGAACTTGTGTACTTTAGATTCTTGCAAAATTATTCAATTATTTCGAAAAAATTTATATTTATCATAATTATTCAGATTTTTCATAACGAATTTGATTTGTGTAGTGTACACAGTCACAGTTATAGTTACAGTTACAGTAACAGTAACAATAACAGTTACATTCAATTTGTATATACATTTTCATCATTTATAAGTAAACAATTACATAATCAATATAAAAACAAACAGCATATAGAAAGAAGAACAACATTTTCATTCATAATATTTTTGTATTCATTTTTCTTTTTTTTATTATACCTCACATATCATTGCCGATATTGCGTATAATAAATTTATATAAATGTATGTAACATTGAGATTTTCGTATACCTTAGAATAATTTTCTAAATTATTGCCAATTTTGTGTATTTGTCTGTCTGTCCAATTAAAAATCTATTCATACGTATAACTAATTTCTCTTCATTTCTGTGCATTTATTTCAGGTTACCGTAAAGCTTAATTTTTTTTGGGCCTTTTCTTTTTTCAAGAAACTTTTATAAGTAAGCTTGTTGTAGATTCTAAAACAAACCTCTTGCATAAAAACATATTTTGTCATAAAAAATTTGGATTTTTCAAAATTTTCTTAAAACTAATTGATTGAATTCACTTTCTTATTTGATAATTTATTGTCTTAACTTTTTCGTTTATATTAAACCAGATGTTTAAAACCAGGTACTTGGAAAATCAACTACAACTTTTGTTATTGTTATGACTTTTTTTTTTTTAATTTTTTTTTTGTAATTAGCTTTTTAAAATAATTTCTAATAATTTCATTGAATGATATTTTAGATGAATGAATTACTACACTTATACACTTCCATTGGATTATTATGGGAAACAAAATATTAAAATGATCGAATGATATAAAAAAAAAAAATTAAAATTGAAAATTGAAATTTAGAAAATTGTAAATTTAATTTATTGATTTTATTTAATGATTTATGATGAGCAGCAACGATTTTGCTTACTTTTTATAATTTTTATTAATAAAAAGTTAATACGGAAAGACTAACATGAAGACAAGAAAAAAAAAGATGGAAAGAAAGAAAGAACCTTCAACGATTTTAAATTAAGAATATAAAATTGAAATTGTTTATTAAAGGCGAATTAACAACAATAATAAACAACAATAAAAGCAAAAGCAAAACCAACAAATAACATTTAAACATTATGCAAACAAATCTACACATTTAAATAAACAAAAATTAAAGCAACAACAAACACAACCATCACAACAATCACAACAATAAATAGAATAATAAAATAAAAGGTCGCCATAATTTCTTGGCGTTAACGTAACACCCTTCATTTAAAATTTTTGTATAGAAAAGACCGAATTTCTGAATCTGATGAAGATGTCTAAATCAATTCTAAAAATTTAATACGAATCAATAGTAAAAATAAATTTTTCTAAAATTTAGAACAAATTTACAAATGAAAGAAAAATTGCGCCAGAATTTTAAAACATGTTATACAAAATTTCGTTTAAGGACTTTTCAATACTCTTATAAAAAAAAAATCAATTTTGATGAAAAAAATTAATTTTGATGAAAGTTTCAATAATTTTCACATAATTCTTAAAATAAGCAAATTATATCAAATCTTTGCATTAATTTATTATGTCACCCAAAAAATGTTTGTGTAAAAAGCATTATAATGAGAGTAAAAAAGAAAAAGAATAAACTTCTTAGAAATGCCATTAAATTTGATACTCTAAGAATGATAATTATAACTAAAAAAAAAAAAAAAGAAAAGAAAAAGCACAAAATAAAAACAACTGACCAAGATCAACAAAATTTCAATTCAAGAAATGCATAAAGAATATATAAATATTAAAGTTCATACTTCCTGAAACTCTTTGATATTCATAGACATAATTTTATTAATATAAATTTTTAGACTTCTTAATCAATTTCAATTTAATACAAAGCGTTTAATGGTCGGCCCTGTTCGACTGCAACGTATAAACTATAACGTAATTTTTTTTTTCTAATATTTTCACTCATAAAATTAAAACGTTATTTTACTTTGGGTCTATCATTAGACCTTCAAGATACATATCATCAGAAGCATTTGCCAAATTTGTAAATATTAGTATGATAACTTTATAAACATAACTGGATAAACATTAAGTTTCAAGTTTCAAGTCTTCAAATTCTATCAAAAATATTTCTCAGTTAATCTAATATTTTTGATAAAGTAAATTCTTCTAAAAACGTCAATTACTTTAGAACACAGCAACAGAAATATTTTAAAGTATAATGAAATAATATTTTTAGATATTTAGCTAATAAAAGCATAAATGTATAAACATGCTACCATTCGCACCATTAAATGCATGTAAATGTAAGAAAAACCTGTTTCAATTTTCTCTCTCTCTCTCTATCTCTCTTCAGCTCTTTCTAGTTAAGGCATGTAATGCATTAAGTTATATTATTTGTTAATGTGAAGCTGAAAGAAGGAAATAAGCAAAAAAAAAAAAAAAAGAAAGAAAAAAAATGGCGTTCATGAAAAAAAGGTAAACGCCTTTCGTGATAGCAGGATATGGACCACAAACTATAACAACGTATATCAACTTATAGCAATGAACTACCCCTAAAAGAACATGAAAAAAACTAGCAAGCAAATACATTACTAAATCTCATATAAAGGTCAGGTCATAAAAATAAAAACAGAAAAAGTAAAATACCAATTCCATGGTATTTACACGAAGAGAAAGATTCTTATACACTTCAACTATACAATTTATGCACGAACAAGTACGAATACAAGTACGAGTAAGTGAAACAATAACAAATATGCAGCCTTTGTTTTGTTTGTATTGCTGGTCACAATTGCGTTTGTATTTTAATGAAATGAATGATGAATGGTTGGCACATTGCAATATATGCTGCCATTTGCTCTCTTTCTCTCAGATTTACACTTTCTTTCTATCTCACACTTTTTCTCTCTCTCATTGTTTCTCTCTGCTTCTCTCTATTTCACTGCTTTGTAAACAGACCCTTTTTATATTTGATATTTATATAAAAAAATGATTTTCATAAAAGAAACTAAAACAATATTTTGTGGCGTATACTGTTAAATCAGTTCTTTGTAAAAGTTGTAATCGTTCAGTTGCCATCAAAATATACCACAAAATAATAGATAATTTTATGCTATAAAATATATAGATAAAAATAGGAAGGCATAAAACAATTAATTCAAATGATAGAATAAAATCTTTAAAAAAAAAATTTTTTAATAAAATTGATAAAATTAAGCCAATAATAGATTCAAATTTTTTGCAAAAATCATGTGTGAAAAAATGCCCTAAAACAAGAAAGCCAAAAAAAAGGTTAAACGGACAGGAAACAAAATTATGGATATTAGTTTATCTACATCAATATTGCATGGCAGTGATTTAGATTCAACCAGTTCCGCCGGTGCTTCATCAGATAACTCAATTATTAATCAAGATAATAATATGCGTTCACCAATACCGTATGGCGCTATATTTGTACCAAAGTCGAGTAAGTTCCCCCCCCCCCCCCCCCCCTCTCACTCTCTTCCGTTAAGCCCCTGCCATCATCATCTTTCTTCTTCTTCTCCTTCATCAGTCAAGAGCTACAGATTTAATTGAAGAACTAAGAAATTTTAAAAATGCAATGCCCAATCATATTTTAATGGGAAACAGAAGAAAATGTAAAAAAAATCTCAGTTAAAGAATAGCTGCGAAATAATGTGACAGACTCCTTAGGATAATACAATGTATAAAACTTAATGTTTAAATATCAAAAGTGAACTATGGAAAATCTTAATTTAATTATACATGAAATTGAAAAGTGTTTGTGAAAAGGAATTTAAAAAAAATTAATTTATGTGCAAAAACTTATGAACACTTTGAAATTTTGTTAAATGACAATGTAAATAAAATTAGATTACAATTGTGTTAGAATTGTATTATTTTCGTGTAATTTATAAAAAATTAACCAAAGTGAAAATACTTTTTAAATCTATGAAATTTTGAATACTAAAAATCAAAAAATTATAAACCAAAAAAAAACTAATTTTTCATTATTTATATTTATCATAAAAATTTTCTCAATGAATTCACAAAGTTTTAATCATTTTATGTTAGACATTTGGCATTTAACATAAAACAATCAATTAAAGTTAACAATCAAATATATTTATTAGCACGCTTTTCTCTCAGCGTATGCCTATTTTTGTTTTTGTATACATAAATGTCATTATTATTTTATTAGTATTATGACGCTTTCGTCAATCTAATATCAAAAAAACAGCAACAGCCTAACTTAATACAATAACAATAAGAACATTCTAAAACAATGATTAAAGCAAAGCAATAATAAAAAAAATCATTTTAACATAAAATGGCTGAGCTTAGCACATAACTTTAGGATGAAATTTCAAAATGCAAATGAGAACCTTACAAAACATGAAAATTTGTTATTATTTTTTTTTAAATATATAAATAAACATTTTCATAAATTCGAATATTGAATCATATTAAGAAATATTCATCATTTTTTTTTTCTTTCTTTTATACAAGTAAATATTTAAAAAGTGATTGTAAATTTTTTTTTCTAATTTTCCAAGTTTTCCAAAGAATGACATTCCTAATTATGATGATTATTTTATTTATATTCTTTAATTAATTATACTTGAAACGTCAACATATTGCACTTTAAAATAACATTAAAAAAATGTTTAATAATGAAAAGTTATAAATCTAGAAAAAATTTCGAAAATTTATGCAAACGTATTTTTACATCTTTTTGAAGGCGTTACTTGTACAAAAACATTGGCCAAATTCATATAAATTATTGCCAACATTTTTATATTTACATTTCATTACAAATGTGCGAGTCTTTTCTTTTTTTATTTTTTCATTTTTTTATTTTTTTATTTTTTTATTTTTTGTTACGGGTATATCTCTCTATATTTTCATTAATTTTTTAGATTATCATAATAATTTGTCATGTAGGACTGTAGTACATTTGGATAAATTCTCATCATATGCTAGTGATAAAGAATTAGGACGACGTTTTCAAGATATAACAACAGATTATGATAAAAGCCTGCCTTCAATTGTAACTACAATAACAACAACAACAACAATAGCAGCAGCAGCAGCAACAACAACAACAACAACAGCAACAACAGTTCCACCCGTTTATCCAACATTAAATAGTTTAATCTTAGAAAGTTCCTCATCATCAAATGATCATAACGATAACAATAATAGCCGTAAAGCCATTATAGCAACTAATGCTGGCATGAATATGACAGCATTAGGTTTAATTAGTCCAACTACTGCAGCATCATCAAATACATTAAGCATTATCACTTCAAATACCTTGACTCTTAATAGTAATGTTAATAGTACATTATTAATGAATTTGCCATCAGCTCATTGTGATACTAACAGTATGCAATTGGAACGAAAATTTTTACAATTTACTACAGATCAGATTCAATGCATGTGCGAAGCATTACAGCAAAAAGGTGATATTGACAAGCTTACAACATTTTTATGCCATTTACCTGCCGCAGAATTATTTAAAACGAATGAGAGTGTACTACGCGCCCGGGCAAAAGTCGCTTATCATCGTGGACAATTCAATGAACTTTATAATTTATTGGAAACTCATTGTTTCTCATTAAAATATCATTCCGACTTACAAGATTTATGGTTTAAAGCTCATTACAAAGAGGCAGAGAAAGTTAGAGGACGACCTTTAGGTGCTGTAGATAAATATCGTTTAAGAAAAAAATATCCATTGCCCAAAACTATATGGGATGGTGAAGAAACTGTTTATTGTTTTAAAGAGAAAAGTCGTAATGCTTTAAAAGATTGTTATAAAACGAATCGTTATCCAACACCTGATGAGAAGAAAACTTTAGCGAAAAAAACGGGCTTAACTTTAACGCAAGTTTCTAATTGGTTTAAAAATCGCCGACAAAGGGATCGTACACCACAACAAAGACCGTAAGTTAAAATTTAATTTATAAATTTGTTACATAAATCACATGACGCACAAAAACGCCATTTCCCAAAAGAAGAAATAAAAAAACGAAATTTTTGCATTAGAGAAATTGATATCAAGTAATGACTAATTGAATGACTAAATTAAGCAAAGTAACGTAAGTTCCAAGGAATAATAATCAATACATTTTTCTAATAAGACTTCTCCAAATTCCAATTGCAATTTGGACTTATAGAATGGCCTACTTAAAGACTTATTAACTGATAGTTATGATCTCGATATCTAAGCTCTTGAGTTCGTAGGTAGCTTTTTATATTTTAGACAAATCCAATATATTGTTGTTTCTCATTACCCAAATTAGGTCAAAGTGAAATTGCTTCAAAAAAAAAAAAAAAAAATAACTAAATCGATTCAGAATTCAATTGATTCCTCATAAAGCAATTATTTTACTTCAAGATTTTCTGGATTTCTAAATTTATGCTAAATTAAAATAAAATAAAATAAAATAAAATAAAATACGAAATAAAATACCATTGATGTTTATTCCATGCAACAATATCCCCATAGAATAAATTGTTTCAAGTTTCAAACATAAGGAAAATTCCTTGTATGAAACTATATAAATTTTTGGTTTTCCAAATTCGTTGCACAATAACCCAAACAATATATATAAAAATATTATTTTCTTATATCTTCCTTCCTACACTTACACATACACATATACATATACATACACATACACATACACATACACATACACGTACATATATATTTATACATTTATACAAACGCGGTCCTTGTTTTGTGCATTATTATTTATGAGATCAGATATCAAATTACATAACTAAGGAACTTCAATTCTTTTCATGCAATTACTCCACAATTACTACAAATACCAACCAAAAAATTGTTGATATATTCATTTTGGCACAATATTTGTGCTCAAAGTCGGAGCATTTAAGATAAAGAGCCTATAGAATAGTGAATTGCCATGTCCGTTGGTCTGTCGGTCCGTCTTTACAATATTCTCAAATTTTGGCCGAAAACCTTAAAAAATTCTTGCATACATATCGAAAATGGGTCAAGTCCCTAGTTTTGCAATGTACCCTAAAAAAATCTGTCTAAAAATTTTTTAATAAAAGAAATTGCCACATCTATCATGCATGTTTTATACATGCGTATAAAACATGGAGAGATAAAATTATGCCAAAACTACAAAAATGATTTTCTTATTTATGTTTTTTTAGTTTATATCCATGTTACGCATTGCTGCAACATGCATAAAACAACAAGAACAATAAGAGCTATAAAAATTGTTAAATATACTTAAAAAATTTACATTGCACCATAGGAAGCCACTTAACGTTGTATTACAAAGAAACTACAATATGGCCAATGTAAAAAAAAAAAGAGCATTAGCAACAAAACAGTGACAAATAAACAGAAATGCTATAAAAAAATTTAAATTAACATTAAATGTATAAGAAAAATTATATATGGCCAGGATGAAATTTTGAATGCCCTCCCTAGCGGACACTATAAAATATGTGATGGGTATGACCGATTTATATACAAAATAATAAATAAAAGAAATGTCAAAGAGTTCAAAAAATATGTAAAAAAAACTTATAATAAAATCAATCAAAATAGTGGGCAGGTTCAATTTTAGTTTTTACACAAATTCCCTGGGCAATTTCAAACTTACTTATTTTGCGACTTATGAACAATAAATTAGAAAAAATTTCTAATAAATTTGGTATCCAAAGCAAAAATTACCAAGATATTGGCAAATGTGATGGCGATGGACAAAACAATCATAGAAACTCTGACTTTTATCTTTTAGATGTTACAAACATTTTGATAAAATGAAGAGATATAAAAACAAAGGGGAATTCTCCAATGCATCCATCTACTGCTTATAAGTGCAAGAATTCGAAAAATCTATAAAACTAAGAAAATCAATACAAACAAATGAACCATTGAACTTGATTTAACTAAGGATTGAAATAAATAAAATAAATGAATTGGTAAATGAATGAATGCTAAAAAATAGGCACAGAGTTATGTCCATACAAACATGCAGAATACGAATAATCATTTGACCATTAAGTAATAAGTGTGCAAGTAGTCGAAGGTATGTACGGAGGACATAAAGACATATGCGCAATGCTTGAAAAAATTACACAGCAGCATAAAATTTTTAGGGCACTCAAAAGACATAAAAAAGAAAAAGAAATGATGATTGTGATCGATTCTTACAAATGTTGAGTCTTACATATATTAATAATGGACTTTTATGAAATCCGCAAACTTTCATCTTTCATCTTAAGCGTTGCAAGCAAAAGGAAATGTTTAACGAAATAAAAAATCGTCATTATTTCATATTTCACTTTAAATTTTTGCTATGTCATTTTTCCACTGCATAATCTGTACATAAGTTTGCCAAGATCTATATAAAACAAAAAAGGCTTTTAGATTGTTAAAATTAGGCTCAGTTTAAGCAGCGATTTGAGATAGTCTTGCCACCTCTAGAAAGATTTATACATAGATTTTTGATATGACATAAAAAGCAAATAGCCTAAAGTACTAATAAGATTAGACTTTACATTTAACGAATTTTACATTTAACGGATTTTTAATACATGAAATAAATTTGAAATTTGAGCTCATTTTCAATGAAAGTCCATATAAAAACTTTAAATATAATAAATAGTTATGGAAAATTTAATACAAATCAGTCCACTTTCTATTTGGTTTACTTTCCTTTTCTATACAACATTTCATATCATTCGAAAGTTATAATATTTTTTTTTAATTTCTTTCAAATAATTAAATAATTAAAATTTCAAATAAATTTTTTAAAAAAAAAAAATGAGTAAGTAGGGCATTTTAAGCAACTGCTTCGACAAACTATAATATTGCCAGGAAAATTACATGTTTTTTCTTTTTCAAAAATTTTAAAGAAACCTACAAATACATACATACATTTTTTTATATATATAAATAAGTAATTTTTAAAATTGTTTTTCCTATATAACAAATATGCAGAGATCTTCTAACTGTGCTGCCGGTCAATCAATTGGATGGCAATGGTTTTCCAAGAATATTTAATGCACCAAGCTATTACCCAGATACATTATTTGGTGGCCCATAGCATATTCAATAACATTATGACTACTATTAATTTTAATATATTATATTTTTATATATACTTTATAATTCAAACATAATGTAATGTGTATAATTGTAGTTAGTTAAAAAGAAAAACGCAAATGCGTCAACAAATAACAATACTAAAGCAAATAATCATCAAATGATATGATTTATAGTGATTTATGTATTTATATGTAGCGTATGTATACAACAAATATTAAGCGATAAATCGATTGCATCTAATGCAATATAAAATATTGTAAAAGGTGCATACAACAATAAAATGAGCAAATTAGATGTAATAGTAAATTCAAGGAGGACAAGAATGTAAACTCCAAAAAAATTATTAATTAATTATTAAAAATAAAAATATAAATATAATAAAATTTAAAAAAATAAAATCATGCAAATAGACATTTATTGAATTCAACACTCTTCAAATTACACGCAAGCTCACTTTTTCTTGAGCTATTCCAATTTTAGCGTTCAACTATTTTAAATTTTAAATTTACAAACTCTTTTATAACTTATATGTAAAAATTTGTCTTTAAGCCAAATGATGACTATCTAATCATTTTTAAGCAAATGTTCTTAAAATTATGGCCTATACTTATCTGTAGGGACTGACAACAGACCGTACAGATAAGTTAGATAGATTTAAATAAATTGAAAAAGCAAATCTGAGTGGATTGTTGTAATAAAAGGTAAAACCATTTAAACTCCTTTTGAGTGTTACATATAACCTCATAAATTTGTAATAGGCGGTATAGAGGTATAACAAGTAAAAATCTTTTGGCCAGTCTAAAGCCACAATTAAAAACATGCCTACAAACCAAAGCATTATAATTTTCAAATGATATTGAAATATTTGTTATAATCTAGAGTATCTAAAATAAACCGATGTAGACTAAGAAATGTATCACGACTTGTTTTAGAGTAAGGTTTCATATGTGAAGTGTTCATAAAAATTGTCCCATCTTGCTTGTAAATTAAAACAAGTCCACCCATCAAAATTTCATTAACATATCAGTAAAATTGTGCTATGTACTTTAACAATAAGTTTACCTTAACTAATATCAGGTGGACAGACAGATATAGACAGACTTACACTAATTCATAAAGTGAATCGGACCCGCCACATAAACTTATCATTACTCTCTGCCTGTCGAAATTTTAGCATTTTTACCATATTGATATTTTCACAAAATTGTTAAACAGCTGATTCATAAGCATTTGTTAAGCATTTATCAATTTATCAATACTTTGGCAAAATACGTAATCGTAAATTAACAAACTAGATGAAACAAAGGAAAACAGAAATATTACACTAAAATAACAAAAAAAAAAAAATAAAAGAAGTCGATGGAATCAAATCAAACCAAAAGTGATGATGCACCAAGTTTAAGTCAATATTTCGTTGATGATCCACCAAGTTTCTTTGATGAAATTGTTAGTAACAAATCAAGAATAACGGAGAGAAATTCAAGTAATTCAGGTTAGTTTTAATTATGTTCATAATATAATTAAGTATAAGTAATAACGAAGCAACAAAAAAAATATGGCCCATTTTAAGGGAATGATGTTGAGAAAAATCCAAATGCCAATCAAGTGTCTATAATGAATGCCGATTACAATGCCTCAACAATATCTCAAGTGCATAATACTTCAATAACCGCTGAAACTTTCAATGGAATATTTAAGGCTAATGATTATGTGGAAAATCTTAAAGATTTGGAAGAAGATGCTAAAATATCGGATGAAGTGCGTAATTTCTGGATTAAACCTCAACATAATACAAATAATGGGTCATCACAAGCACTAACACTGCCAAGCATACAAACTCCCAATGATTTGCCCGATTTAATAGCCGCAGCAGTATGTGAACATCTAAGTGAGGCCGAATTACAGCAACGGCATATATTAACAGCCGATAGTGTAACACAAGATGAACGAGG
Source organism: Melophagus ovinus (assembly GCA_023089585.1). Classification (NCBI taxonomy): domain Eukaryota; kingdom Metazoa; phylum Arthropoda; class Insecta; order Diptera; family Hippoboscidae; genus Melophagus; species Melophagus ovinus. The sequence goes on along the minus strand of JAKKIB010000259.1, from coordinate 4,120,072 downwards.
CTTAAGATCATTAATAGCCGCTGGATGTTATCGTGCTGCTGTAAATTTAACAGGACGTCTATTAACAATTTATGGCCAAGGATACAATCGTATTGGCCAACCAACATTCGTTAAGCATTCACCGCATTCATTACAATTATGGTTTACCCGTTTAGCTTTATTGGTCAAATTAGGTGAATATAGTTTATTACAACAAGAAGCTGAACCTTTCAGTCATTTAGAACGGCCCGATGTTTATTATGCCTTTTATCCAGAAATGTATCCCAGTAAAACTGGTTCAATTGCCAGTTTTTCATTCCGTTTATTATTAGCCGAGTTACCCATTTATACGGGTAATCCAGTAATGGCTTTAAATAATTTAGCTAATTTACTTAACATAACTGAAACTATACATGATTTATACAAAGGATTAAAAAAAGAAGGTAAAAGCACAGACGATGAAGTGAACTTTTGGAGAAAACGACAAGAAAGAGTTTGGCATTCCATTATTAATTGCAATTTAATGATGAAACATTATGATATTATTGATAAATATTTTACTGAGCATACTAATGTCAACATCAACATTACAATCACTAAAGAAGAAAGAAGAGCTTTATTCTCGGCATGGGGTAGAATTTATTTACAAATTGGTGATATATTTGGAGCTGAACAAAAATTTGCTGAATCACGACGTTTACGTAATACCGATACTCAACCGGATTTTCGTAGTTTGATTGACAAAGGACTTACAATGGTGGCGAAAAATGATTTTCAAGAAGCTTTTGCTACCTTTCAAAAAGCCTTACCATTAGATCCGGGTAATATTATGATATTAAATAATATGGGCGTTTGCCTTTTATATGCTGGTAAATTAAAGGAGGCCATCAATATATATGAAAGTGCCATAAATTTGAATCCACAAAAGGCATTAAATGAAAGTTTACTAATCAATTTATCAACATTATATGAATTAGAATCGAATAATTCAAAAATTAAGAAATTAAATCTACTACGGTTATTAAATATATATAAAGCTGATTTGAGTATAAATTTAGATATATGCTTAAAATTACCAGCGAATAAATGATTTTAATAAAAATAAATAATCAAACTTTTTTGGAAATTATTTAATTGAATTAATTTCTGAAATATTTTCAATAATCAATTTTGCCAAGATGAACAAACAATCGCAGAGAAATACAAGCTCAATACGAAAGAGAAGGTAATTCGAAATTAAACGATATAAACAAAGATGAGTCTATCACAACCAATTCTGGATATTGCAAACACATTCGAACAAACTTACAATACAAGTGATATATATGGGAAAATAAAAATCAAAAACCCTTTAGCAAAATAATTATTTTGAAACAATTGACTGAACATAACTGATAAATTTACTTTAAAAATGCTTATAAATATTGTGTAAAAGTTATGTCTCTAAATATTCATTAAAATTCCATGCCACAATTCGTACAACGTTTATTCTTTAAAGCTAAACAACAAAGAATACCGATTGGAAAGAAAACAATAGCACAACATAGACCCAAGAGTGGATAGGAATCTTCTAAAATGCCAATACGACATGCCGGACAGCCACCGACTATTATAATTTCTGGAGGCACTGTAGTTGGCATTTGTAAATAGATCGGTGTACTTTCAAAGGCACCATACATTGGTACTGCACCACCTGGCATGTGAGGAGCATGTGGCGGAGGTGCTGAAGGTATATGTACCCCTCCTACACTACTTGCTTGTTGTTGCTGTGCAGTAGGCGTTTGTGAAGGAGGCACTTTACAGTCGCCAACATTGGATGGCATTCCATCGTGTTGATATGTAGCTTCTTCATAACTAGGTAAATTAGCGTCTGTAGTTAAATTGGACATTGGGCACTATTATATTTCGCAATAAACTTGAACAGCCACGAATTAATATACATAAAAAACAGTAACAAAATAATGTGGTTTTTTGTACCTAATTTTTTTTCCTTTTATCACTATTTGTCACCATCTTCTTCTTCTTATCTTCTTATTTAATATGTGAGACACAATACCTCAAGAGATTAAAAAACAACTCGTTCCAAGTAGTGTTGCTTTCTACATGTAAACCGTATTACCAGACTTTCAAATGGTTATGTTTATAATTAAAAGACTATATGGACACATGTGTAGAAACAAAGATGCGCAACTTTTTTCAGTTATATACATTTGATTGCAACATACAACAACTTCAGCAACACATTAAATTTCTATCATAAAAAAAAAAACTGTAGTTGATAATAATGAGTATTAATAATACTCATGTATTTTTACGTGTTCTACCGAGTTTTTATTTTATTATTTTTATTTTGTTAAATTATGAATTAATGTTTAGTTTATAAATGGATAATTTATTAACCAGTTTACATAATACATTATATTTTATATGTTATAGGGTTATTTTTGTTAATTATTATTTTTTAAATTATGAATTAATTTTTTTATTTTATAATTGCGGTCGCATAATTAGAATTCCATAATTAAGTTTTGCACCATTTTTTTTTTTTTACACGTTATAACTTTGCTATGCGATTTGATGGAGCATATTAATAGAAAACACGATCAGTTAAGATCGTTGGCGCTATCAAACTCCAACTATACATACATATACAAATCCAACTTGAAACAATTTTTATCCACATAGAAGCCGCATTCGCATTAAATAATTGAATATCAGAATTTGGTCTGTATTTTAATTAAGAAGAAACAAGTAAATAGAATTACAATTCTTTTGCAACACCCTAATAATTCAACCTAATATAACTAAAAGGAATAAGGCAAAAAGTATGAATCTTTCCAAGGTCTTAGTATACAAAGACCGTTCCCAAGCAAAACTATGCTTTATAACCAAAGACGTTCACATACAAATATATCATAAAAAGTAACAGTTAGATAACGAGAAATTTGTGGCCATCATAAGTAGATTTATGTCAGAAAATTCTTTGTCATACCATGATATCAGGCATCACAAATGGTATGAAGTATACTAATATCTATTAAATACAATACAATATGAGTGGCATTTATGTTACTTACTTGTACCAATTTGTTAAAGTCATCATTATGTATAGAGAAGCACATACAAATATTAAATGAAACAATGACCAAGAATATGTAACGCCTTCGGATTCATTATCAGCGCTCTCCTTTTTATCTGCATCTATTGATTTTTCAGCATCTGATAAAACTTCCCTTTTTTCAACATCACGATTAATATTGGAAATTTCTACAGCAGAATTTATGCAATTATATAGAATGCATAAAACCCAAACAATTAAACCGATTATATTAGTTGTTTCAAATGTAACTTTAGAATTTGATCCTAAAGGAGTTGCAATTGTGGTAGCTTCTATGGATGGCGTTGTATTATTAACATTAATGCCAAAAAATCCAGAATTACAAGATTTATCTGGATTATTTGTTATAGCTGACCATGTCAAATAAATGGTATATAAAGTAACCAGGGAACTTTGCAAGAGACCCGATTGAGGTAAACTTTCTTGAACACGTGGTAGAATCGACACAATACTTATAAGTACACATAATGTCAAATTGAAAGATATAAAAAATTTATTTAAATTGCATGAGGGTTGCGATTGAGTGAAATTAATGTAAAGAAAAATGATGCCTATTAATGATATGCCATAGCACAATAGAGTGACAAACACCAAAGCATAGTAATAACCACGATTTTCTTCAGCATTATTAATCCAATTTTCTGCAACTGTATGAGCGAAATCCACAATTATAGCGAGTTGTATTAAAATAAACACAAAACCACCAATTAAACCCACCCACATCATAGATGGCCCAAATGAAGAATCTGGTATAAATATGGCACCAATCGCAGCACCGAAACATATTAAAAATTTTAATCCCCAGAATTCGTTTTGTATATGAGATCGTGGATCACGAGAATTACGTACACCCAACATTATAAGGGCCATTAATGTAAAAAAGCACACCATACCAAAACATATACGATATACAGCCATATAGCCAAGAGCATATTCACAATCTACTTGCAATGTACCACCAGAGAATCTGTCTATAGCCTTCGAGCTTACGGTCGAAGTGGAATTAATACAAAACGGGAACTTCTTCAAAGTGTTTTGCAATCCTGGAGACAGTGTAATGGCACTTAAAATAGTGCCCACCATTAACATTAAAGCGTACATGAAACGAGACGACGTGGAATTTTTGCATGATGGACAAGCATTGCAACACAAACTGGCTGCTGTACCCGTACAACATAGAGCACACTGAGCAGCTGAACACAAACCTAAAACCGCTCCCATTTATCCGATTATAAATATTTTTTTAACTTTTTAAACAATATTTATTTATTTTTCCCCACTATGAATTATGTTTAAACAACCGAAGACACAATTATAAATCTTTTACAAATCAGATGACTTAAAAAGATTTGTGAAGTTATCAACAATGTTGTTACGAAATTTAAAAAATTTTTGAAGAGAGCATAAGGAGAGAAAAAGTAAACAAGAAATATATTTGTACATATAATGAGAAATTTTCGCAAAAAGAAGCAACCCTTTTTCCTTATTCAAATACTCGGCTTTTTTATGTAGTTTTTTCGACTACTTTGTGCAACATTTTATTGATAACTTTATTAACTAATTTGAATTAATGAATACATTGCATTAAAAAGTATTTATTAATGTCAAAGTGAAAGTGCTGGAAATTCATTACATTAAAAATAAAATATGAATAAATTTAAGTGTACAATGTACTTATGGATTAAATATAATAAATATAGACGTTTAGAAAGGTTTTATTCAAGTGAAGTCCGCGTGAGATTTGCACCAAGTCCCACTGGTAGGTTGTTCCAGGATACAATAAAGTTCAGAACAAAATAATATATATTTTGATTTGGCTTAATTAAAAGTTATTTTAATTTTTTAAAACCTTCGGTATCCATCCAGTGTTTAGAAATGTTTTCACATAAAATGCTATTAATGTAATTAATTCACTTATGAACTTCTTGCGTACAATGGACACGTTCTACAAATGTCATCCAATGAAATTTATAGCGAAAAGGCTTTAAATCAACACATTAATCTATCTAAGCGCCACCAACATAACTAAAAATTAAATTATCCCAATAAAATGGGCCAGCATCAACTAATACATGACTATTGCCATGTACAATTGTACAATTAGAACGATTAAAAAAATAATGGAACGTTCATTGAATAAATGTTGCTCATTAAGCTAAATCAAATTAAATATTATGCAGCTTTAATAAATATCCTCAGAAGAGAAATTTATAAGAACGCAATGAAAAAATTTCCAATTTATAATACGTCATTATTATGCTCAATTAGGATTTTTACATTTAGGCGGCTTACGGACAGCTCTTTATAATTATCTTTATGCAAAGAAACAAAATGGTAAATTTATATTACGTATTGAAGATACCGATCAGACGAGAATAGTTAATGAAGCTACCAAAAGTATAATAGAAGATTTAGAATGGGTTGGCATTGACATTGATGAGGGTCCTGATAAACATGGAGGATCTTATGGTCCATATAAACAGAGCGAAAGGGCTGATATATACTTGTACGTACACATAAAAAAATGTATATTAAAGAGCTGGAACATTATTCCATGATTTGTTTGTTGCTTACATTTGGTTTTTTTTAGAAATCATGTACAATCGCTATTACAAACTGGTTCCGCATATTATTGCTTTTGTACTGAAAAACGTTTACAATTGATACGTAAAGAAGCGTTACGTCTCCGTCAAGTACCAAAATATGACAATAAATGTCGTCACTTAACGAAACAACATGTAGCAGAATTACTTAGTAAAAATACACCTTATTGCATTCGTTTTAAATTAACCGATTATATGGAACCAATACATGATTTAATATACGGCGATGTATATCATAATGTTAGTGAAAACGAAGGTGATCCAATTATAATAAAAAGTGATAGATTTCCAACATATCATTTTGCCAATGTTGTAGATGATCATTTAATGCATATAACTCATGTATTTAGGGGTACTGAATGGCATATATCCACTACCAAACATTTATTACTGTACAAGTAAGTTTTTTATTTCTATAATTAGCTTTTTAATTCACATATTTTAATGTAAATTAAATGCTTGACATAATTGATCTTGATTTGATATTACTGGCAGAGCATTTAATTGGAAAGCACCTCATTATGGCCATTTACCTTTACTGGTCAACGCAGATGGTACTAAATTAAGTAAACGTCAAGGTGACATTGCTATTAAGAATTTTAGGTAAAAATTTGCAAAAATTAAGAGGCACTTTGTTTCTTATAAAATTTTAATGGATTCTTTATTTTTATTTTTCTTTAGAGAAAAAGGGTACTTTCCAAATAGCGTACTTAATTATATAATATCTGCTGGAGGTGGATTTCCTCATCAGCTACTAAATAAACTTCGCATATATAATTTAAATGATATGATTCAAAAGGTAATTTGTCCGACAGCATTTGTCCGATGTTCTTATTATTAAATTATTTATCAAGTACTTGGTTTTTATAACCATCAGCTTGATGGTAATGAATATTCCAAATTTTTCTTATTCATGCTTTTACGTGCTTTATTATTTTATTCTTACAATTCTATTTAGTTTGATATAACCAAAGTAAATTCATCGCCATCTCGCTTAAATCCCAATATACTAGATCAATTAAATCAGTTAGAATTGGAAATTATGTTACAAAATGATAATACAACTACTATTTTGATAAATCAAGTGAAAAATTTAATTAAAACAACTTATCCTGACGAGTATGTGAAAAATTTATATTATTGTAATACACTTAAAAATTAAACATTTACTGATTACATTATGCTTTATATACTGTTTGACATAGGGCTAATTTAGATTTAAGTCCAGAACATATAAGAAATATTCTGCAATGGTCATTGAAGCGGCGTTTAACGTCTCTTGAAACCTTAACTTTACCACAGTTCAGTTATTTGTGGATTAAACCAAAACTTTCCGAATTTAAGGCAATACATCAAGGTATATTTGTGCGTACATCACATATATTTTTTAAATACGTCAACAGATTTCTAGATTGATCGTCATTTTTCACATATATATTAGAACAGGTTACTGAATTGATTAAACATTTAGAAAACTTGGATGAGTTTAAAAAAGACAACATAATACAGATACTGAAGGATTATGCTCAAGGGAATAATATAAAATTCCCTATGCTAATGAAATCATTACGTGAAGCTTTATGTGGCTTAGATGTAAGTATTTCCATTAAATCATGGTATTAATTTTGCGAAGATTAAAACAAAAGTTTAATAATTTATTAGCAAGGCCCTGGTGTTGCTGAAATTATGGAGGTTTTAGGTAAACAAGTTGTATTGCAACGTTTACAAATGATTTCACTTATATCTTCTGCTAGAAAAAGATCAATTTAAATTTCTGCATAAATATGTCCATTATTTATTACATTGTGTTGCACTTTATAAATAATTTAAATTACGTTTAATATAAATTCACTATTTGCTTATTTAATAAAACAATTTATCAATTTACTTGATAATTTTTCACCATTTGTAGTAAGCAGATAACTATCCTTCCAGATAGCAAAGCCATCATTATTAGTTTGAAAATTTTCAGCTAGTTTCTCCCAAATTTTCTTTTTCGGATTTAGTTGGTCGTCAGGTTGACGGTTATTATAACCTTCAAAAATTAAAGGGCTGCCAGGTTCAGTAGATATTGGAACGATTAAAGGTTCAACCACAGTATGATCCGCATTAGAGGTGCATAAGACCATACCCTGTGATAATATGCCACGCAGTTTAGACGGTTTCAAATTACACAAAACAGCCACTAAACGTTGATTCAACTCGTCTAATGTGCAATACTTCGTAAGACCACTTACAATTGTACGAGGCAATTCTTCACCCATATCAACTTTCAATACATAAAGACTGTCCGCATCAGGATGTTGGATTACATTTATAATTTTACCAACTCTTATATCTAAACGATGCGGTCCATCCTCTTCATCTGGCATTGACCCATTAGGCACTTTACTTGTTTTCGTTTTAACTAATTGAGGATAGGCAGCTGCACTCAGTTTTAGTAATTCTGGAGACTCAAAACTCTTACGTATAGGATCTAACAATCGATTGATATATTTTTCAAGTGCTAATTTCAGATCAGCAGGATGAAGTTTATGTTCACGAAAATAATCCTCTAAATCTTGATAATTTGTAAATTTAATTTCACCACCATTTTCTTTGCTACGATTTACTTCAAAACCTTCATTAGCACCTTCTTTGAATAGAGGAAATAAAACATGTTTGATAAAGGATAACAAACCATTATCAACAATATTGCCCGGTTCACAGAAGGCCTTTTTTAATTTCTTTTTTAATACGGCTGGCGAATCTAACAAATCAATTTTTGAATCTTCCTCTGATGAGGACATTTTACCACCAGCCAATCCAGGTACTGCAATAATACGAACGATCATAACAAAACTTCAACATTATATTGAACAAAATAATGCATATCGATCGATGATGAAAAGATATCATACCCATTGGATTCATTAAATGTATACGCTTTTGATAACCCAATTGAGGCAAATACTTCTCAGAAAATGTGAATATTTTTCTTTGATCAACACCACCAAATTGTGCATCAACGTGCAGATATTCTTCATCCAATGCTTGCAAACCGGGATACAAAAGACCAGACAATAATGGATATTCAACTTGTTTAACAACTTCAGCACCCGCTTTCCTTGCGTCATGTTGTGTCACCACAGAACTCAATTTATATACATCTAAAGTATATTCTTTGGATAGTTGATAGTCGGTGCCTTTTACAAATTTCAGTTTTTCTAATGGTACCCCAATTGATGTTAGCATAGCTTTAATGACAGTTTCATAATATTGTGTACGCAATTCCAACAAAGACCATGGTGCTTTCATATTATCTAAATATGCATGCAAATCAGCAAAAAGTATAGTAACCTCACAGTTAGCTCTTAGAAAATCTGCAATTTTTGACATGGGCACAAAGTACGCTACATGTGGTTTACCAGTAGTGGCTGTACCCCAATATATTTTTAAGTCTCGCTCCTTTAGAATATCATTCAGTTTGTCTTCACCTAATACCTCTTGCAAATTACGAGTTATCAATTCTTTTTTCTTTTCGACACTAAGCATTACGACTTTTTACTAGCCAAATTTATTTATTAATCTTATTTATTCAAAGAAAATTATTTAATTCCACAATTCAACGTGGATACTTCTTAGAAGTCTGCTTGTAATATATAGAATAATTATCGCATTTTGCCTCTGTTCAATTTTGCCACATTGCTAAGAAATTGATACATTTAAAAGAACAACGAAAGTTTTTACCCCCTATATTCTATGAATATATAAAGCACGATTTATAGGAGTTTGCTAATTCAAATGAATATATATTATGGTCATAATATGGTCCGAAAATAATCAGCACGTACAACATGATTTTATTGTTCATTATTTTATGATTAAAATTCGTTATATTATATAATTTATAATATAATACAATTATTTATAATAGTTCAATGTTTAATTTTATTACTTCCTCTAGTTTAGCGAAACACACCACTGTTTCACAAAAGCAACTCTGAACTACGCCATTTTCACTGCCTTTTTTTTATGTCACCGCGATAAATGACCACAAAACGAAATCAAACTTCGGCAACGACGGATGGAAATTTCTGTGAAAAATTTTATTAAAATATACCAAACAAACAATTTACGTAAATTTTTTTCTGTTTTGTTTATCAACTATCACAAGTATTTGATACACACAAGTGCATTGTGTGTGTGTAAAAGAAAAAAAAACAAACTATAAATTAAATAGTAGAAATCAGTAAAAATCAGGTCGGTGAGTTAAGATGTCATAAACGCACATTAAAAGGAGAAAAAAAGTACGAGCAAAATTTTTCTTTTCAATTGAATTTATTTATGATTAAAGCTGCTTTCTTAATATAAAATAAATCTTCTCAATTCCTTAATTGTAACATGTATGTGGTTTATGAAATTTTCTTTGAAATATTCACAATTACACATAACGGTAATGTGATTTGTAATACGAATATTTAATAATAAATTTAATGCATTATGCAGTTCTCAGTAAACGCTTTGAACGCAATAAAAAGAAAGTGTAGAGAAATTTTTCTCAAATGTAAACCACATAGTTTTCTAACGATCAACGTTATGGGCGGGTCGGTAAAATGCTCATTAAAAAGTTAGAATTATTTTATCCTCAAGAAGTGTATTACGAAAAATGGAATATTAATAAATAGAGCTCTTATGATTATAGCTTTCTTATATCAAAGAAAAGCGCGCCATTATCAAGATACTTCACATTGCATAAGGATTAATATGTTTATGGCTAAATATTATGCATATATATCTATATATATGTATCAAATATGTGTGGCTGTGTATGTACACGCATTTTGTTTACAAGAATTAATACTTCTTCCTAAGGTACTGTTTCGTCAAAACATAGTTGTTGCTTTTTAATTTAATATATGATGTCAAGATTTGCCAGATATTTGTTGAAATTTCAGACTTTATTTACATGATTAATGAAATGATTCATTTATTATCTTAAATTAATAATTTTCTCTTTAGATAAATCAAAGCTTTGCAATTTCATTTTTTCGATATGTTCATTATATTTATTCTACCTGTTGAAGTTTTGTTCAAAATTACTGTAATATTAAACTACATGAATATGTGGTACATATGTTTGATAAATATTATATACTGAATAAAATTACACCCTATACCATTTGTACATTGTGCTAAAGGTATAAACTGAGTATAAATACAAAAATTTTGACAAGTAGAAGAAAGCAAAGCACAGTCAGTCATATTTTGATTTGCGTAAAATATTTCATGAGATATTAGATTATCTCTAGAGTGTTACAAACATTTTGACGAAATTAGCATGCATATCTCTCTTGCTCATATAACAATATGTTAAACAAGGCGCGATATATATATGTTTATGTTAAATCATACACATTTTCTTACTACTTTATTTTTCATAGTTATCAATAGTATTTATTGTAATGTATGAAAGAAGTAATATTCCTTAAATGAATTTATACATAACGCGCTGCCTTACAGTAATTACTAGCATTCAGCAATTGTGCCATTAGAATAAAAATAAAGAGCACTGAATAAAATTTGAGTGAATATTTTATTTGGGTTCTTCACCTTTTACTTTTTTGTTTATACAATTCTCTTTATTTCACTTGAGCATAATAATTGTTTTTGTTTATCGTCTTTACACCACAAGCATATTATTGTTATTATTTTATCACTCAAATTTTTGCACACATATTCTTTAATTCATTTTACACACTCATAGTTATGATAATATAATATCTAATATAATAATAATGCCGTAGAAACCACCTAAACGAAATGTTAAAGAAAAAATATATAAATATTTATTCACGCAACTTATATGACGATAAATGTGTGATTTACAAGCGTGTTACACGCTCGACCGTCAATTGATGACTGACTTTGCTATGTTATGTTAATATTATAGTTAATTTGTTTGATTTTAAATTTCTGCGTTTGAAAGTATGTTTGTTTTTATTCTCTGAATGCATTTGTTTTATTGTAACAAATCTACCGTTTTTTTTCGCTTGAATGTTTTGTTTTAATTTTTGGATTTTTTTTATTTTTAATTTTGTTTTATATGAACTTTTTTTATTATATATTTATTTATAGATTTAGTCAGTGTTTTACATATTAGCTGGCTTTCGATTGATGGTTGTTTATATGCTACAGTACTCGAGCGCTTTGTAAGAATGTACGTAACAGTGAAATAGATTTAAAATAGAGCCATCTTTTATTGCAAAGGTCATTCTAAATTCATACTCTGAATCGATATAAGACTGTCTGTGTGTACTTTAAGGATCTGCTTACACAAGTGGCTTTTCAAACTTTCCCATAATTGGTATATATCACTGTCTTGAGTTAAGACTGTAGAGTTATTTTTTTTTTTTTATTTTTTTAGTCATACTAGAGAAAATAATGTAGGGTACTTACACTTGATTTGCTTTAATTACTTTATCACAACAGCCACCAATTATAATACCTTATATTCAAGTACATTACAAGGGTTGTGTTGTGGAAACTGCACAACTTTTTATGAATCGATTTGAGCCTGTTGGGCTGTCATAGATTTATGACCATTTTCTACTTCTAAAATGAAACTTTGGAACTTGTAGCCTCCCTACCGTATTTATTAATCCTTTTTTCTTACGTATACGTTTCATACAGATCGATCAATTTGATTGTATTATGGCTGCTAATAATAATATGCATAATTTACATGGTTTACCACCATTGCAGCAGCAAACAAATTCTTTAACGCCCAATTTACTATCGCAATCTGTAATTGCTTCGACAGGAACTGTAACACCAATGTTAGGCTACGTAGTAGCTGTACCGCAGAATAATGTTGGATGCGCGGCAGCAGGACAAAGTGCTTGGGATCAATTAACCGCTTCTGCATCGACAATTGTAACTACGGGAGGAAGTGCGGTATTGGGTTCAACTAATGTAAATTCTAATGTTGGAAATCTAGCAAGCCCGTCTATAGTGCATGACATAAATGGCGGAAATATAACAGGTACTATTGGTGTAACTTCCAGCTGCTCAGCGGCAGGGGCAAATTCACCGGCAAGCTCTAGTTGTTCTTCGCCTTCAACTCCAACAAAATCTGGGCCATCACCTGACGGTTCAATGGGGCATACACCTCAAAGTGGACCACCGTTATATCAAAGCGGTGGTTATGGAGAAGAATTGACTCCAGAATTGTTTAATCAAGGTTGGCGAAAATTTTGGTCAAAACGTGAAAATCGCCCGTATTATTGGAATAAAGTAACTAATGAGTCTTTATGGGAAATGCCGGGAAGCAGACCTTTTGATCCCCTTACCGATCCTTTGGGCATTTGTCATGCAGGTGGCCAAATGCCAACATATCCACATTCTCATCTCCAGCAGCATCATAATTTAAAAAGACGCCCATCTGATGACATCCAAGGTCATGTAAATAACGCTGGAGCTCATCAACAACCACCTTTGAAAAAATTTATATTGGCTGGGCCATGGGATTTAGAAGTTGGCACAAATGCAGTAATTGTTGAAAGGCCACCAACTCTTTTGCCCCAGCCACATCCTGAGATTGAGGCCATGCGTGCAGCTTACACCATGAAATTAGTTAAAACATACGAAGACCTTTGCATGAGACGTGAAAATATAAAAGCGCCCAAAGATTCATTCAATCGTTGGCTAATAGAACGTAAAGTAATTGATACTGGGTGTGATCCATTGCTTCCAAGTAAATGCTTACCAGAAATATCACCATCCATGTACCGTGAGATTATGGCCGATATACCCATTAAAATTGTTAAACCGAAATTCACTGGCGATGCTCGTAAACAATTATCACGTTACGCAGAAGCAGCAAAACAAATAATTGAATCCCGTTCAGCTCCAGCTGAATCAAAAAAAGTCGTCAAATGGAATGTAGAGGATACATTCCAGTGGTTACGCCGTACAGTTGGTGCTAGCTACGAAGATTTTCAAGATCGTTTGGCTCATTTAAAACGTCAATGTGAACCCCATCTCAGTGAAACCGTGAAAAATTCAGTAGAAGCTTTATGCATAAAAATTTATCACATGTCTGCCGAGCATGCACGTAAAATACGTGAATGTCACATGCACTTGTTGAAAGAGCATGGTATATCAGAACCTACGCCACCCCCGCCACCACCTTATCTTAAAAAGGTCTGGTGTTATCCTATACAATTTGCAGTACCATCACCGCGCATGCCTTCTATTGAATACGTACAAGATCGGGATCACATGATCATCAAATATACACCCTCAACATTAAGTCATCCCGATGCTCAATATATTAATTTGACTCATTTGCAAAAGTTAGAACAACTCTATCGCTATAATTGTTTTGATGATAAAAAATTTGATCTATTTATTGGTCGGGTATGGTGTCTATTGAAGCGATATCAAACATTTTTGGGTAATGCACTAAATTCTTCTCAAGAAGCTGAACTAACGCAAGCTTCTTTGCCCACCCCAGTATTTGAATGCTTGCATCGTCACTTTGGTGTGTCATTTGAATGTTTTGCATCACCTTTCAATTCGTATTTTAGGCAATATTGTTCGGCATTTGCTGATACAGATGCTTACTTCGGTTCAAGAGGGTAGGTAGCACTAAGGTTATTGTTGTCCTCTTCAATGAAAAAAAAGCACTATCCAATATAATATAGACTAATTTTTACAGACCATTCTTAGACTTCAGACCTGTGTCGGGTTCGTTTCAAGTGAATCCTCCACACTGTGAAGAGTTAATTGATGCAGCTTTAAGCCATATTGATAGATTGTTAAATGATTCAATGGAACCGTTAAGGTAAGTTGAAGAGATTAAATTCCGTAAATTCTCATTTTTTATCGTTATTAATTGTTTTATAATAATATTTGGTTCTATTATTGTTTCTGCATTAGCTTTATTATTTTTTTACCCGAATGGAAAAGTATTGCTAAATTAGACGAAAATATATATAAGCGCCGATCAATGGTGGTTTTAGGGATGGCACATGAATATCGTCACGGTTACCAGCATATTATACCAAAGTGAGTAAAAAAATTAAATAAATTAAATATAATTTAGAAAACCTTATAAACATACGAATAACAAATAACTGCTATTTTATATAACTCTTCAATTTACATATGATTTCCAAATGAATGCTTTGATTATTTACAACTTAAATATATTGTGATTGTGCTATAAGTAATGCAGGAAACATATAACAGACTAACACAAACATATGATTACTAACTTTAATATATGATTAAACTTCAAAGTTTTGGTACTTTTCTTTATAATTAGAGCTGATGTTAATGTAAAGTGTATGCAAGGGACTCAAGTAGTTTGGCTGCAGAATAGTGGTGGTCATGCCCGTTGGGGTCCTAATGAGAATCGTGTAGAAGCTTTACGTGAGGCTTTTCGGCCACAAAGAGATAGAGAACGCGAACGGGAACGTCAAGCAGCAGCTGCTACTGCCTCACAAGGCACAACGTCCCTAGCATCTGCATCAGTAACTGGAAGTTCAAATTCGTCAACAGCTAGTAACTTGGCACCGCAGCATCAAGGATACACTGCTAGTGGCTTTACAACAACAGTAACTTCGACAGTAAATGTTGGTCCCACTACAAGTAATGTCTCCTTAACATCACTATCCGGAGCATCAACATCAAGTGGTTTCTCATCGGGTAGCAGCGGTACCACATACAGTAACAGTAGCGCTTCTCCCTCACCTGTTTCACCTCATACGCCACCGAATTATCATGCATCCAATTCACCAGCCTTAAGTTCACAAAGCGATTGCTCGTCACCCTCATCTACGACATCACTATCACCAGCCCCATTGGTAGAAACAACTACTAATTCCGCTGTCGGTGCAAATACACCTACTACAACGACAACGTCTGCATTAACAGCCACAACACTTGTTAGTTTAGTAGCGAATAATAGTGGAGGTGGGCGGGCAACACCCAGTTCTTTAACGACAAATACAACTACAGCAGTTATAAATTCCGCAATTTAAATCTATTAGTTGTCAGTTAAATGAAAGAAATTAAGGAATGATTCAACCAACTATACATAGTGTAAGTTTAAAGTGCACACACATCCCTATTTGTGTATATTCAGGTATATATTTACGCAATTTTATTGAACCTAAAGTATACTTTTTATGTCCTACACCACTTTGGATACAGTTTTTATAGCTTTATGCAATTCTCTAGCAGAGTGATGAACTCGACCTTATCTTCTGAAGCGTGTCTGTCTGCCTAATGATGGTTGGTCATATAAATTTATTATTAAAGGGCAAGTCACAATTTAGAAATATCTTAGAAATTCTAGAAATATGTGCGAATAATTTGCTTTCTAAAAATGTACTCTACTGAGATTGCTTTAATGTTACTATTTCTTTGATCACTAACCATATAAAGAACTGTTTTGGAAAAGTTTTTTTCATCATATTAAACTAAGGAGTGTAGGGTACGTCAGAAACGACACTGTTCGACTATAACGGTTTTATCTGTTATTTTTGGTTATTTTAAATACATAAAAAAAAATTAATTAATTAAGTGTCACACTGCGACTGTACCGTACTGTATTGAAAGTAGCAAAATTATTTTGTTATAATATACTCATTATTGTAAATATCTGTTTTATAATGTCAACTAATATAAGTAGAATCCAATGGATGAATATTAATTACTCACACACTTTCTAGTGAATGTATTAGATACGTTCAATATCAAACACAAAAGTTTTTGTTTAGAAAACTATAAAAAAGTAAACGTAATATGCATAAATTATTTATGCTGCAATATAACGATGATCTTTCGCAATAATGTAAAGTAAATGCAATAAATATAAGAGCAAAATGCTTACATAATTAAGCAATCGACTAATAATTGGAAAATTTGTCATTTGTTTTAGCTCTGTTTTTGTTTTTTTTATAAAATAATTAAAACGTAGAAGCCCATTTGAGGGAAACAAAAAGACTAGTCATAATAATGTAATGCTTTCTTTGCAACCCAAATTTCAACTCTTTGAACAAGTTCACTTTTGTTTAAATTCAGTCAAAATAAAAGCGGAAAAGTAAAAAGTTGACTTCTGGATCAACTTTACCAATTGTTTTACATTTCTAATAGCTTATATATGTTAATACAGAACAAAACATCCCATTTAACCTTAATCCATTAAAAATTTTTTAGGATTCAAACAGAATATTTAATGCTTATAACACATATAATGCTTAAAAATTAAAATGAAATAATCATATACCATTTTTACACCATTTCTAAACTGGAATCACTATTTTTGGTAACTACTTCAGTTTCTGAAGATCCAGAACCAGAACCGGCATCATCCAGTAACTTTTCATTATCATCAGATTGACTATTATTATGATGGCGAGTGTTGTGAGGTGATGACGATGATAATTGCCATGCTGGAATGGAAGGTACCCCAACTAAAGTGTTTGGTGCAGCAAACTGTTTTCGATTTAATAGTAATCCTTTAATAGCTTCTAAATCACTTTTAAATTGTTTAAATTCCTTCATAAATTGTGCAGTCTGATCGTGCTGATCTCGTGCTAAAGTTTCTTTCATTTGCATCAAATCAATTTTAATTTCGCCAATACAACCATCTACTTTCTTATCTAAACTATTCAAAGTGTCATCAATCGATTTCTTCTTTGACTTAGAGCCAAAGAGAAATGGCTCGAGGAACCTCTTCCAAAATATGTAAATAGCGTAAGCTACACCACCTAATAGTGTTAGCGATTGAAAGAATTGTTTAATACGATCTAAAGTTGATACTTTCTGTCGCGGCAAAGCTAAATGTGTTTGCGTTCGTGTAGCTTTAATATCCATATTGATGACAGTGGGTGAAGAATCTGTTGTGTACACACCGGCGCGTTCACAAGCTATTTGAATTTCTTTATTGGTGAGACCTTTCGATTTCAAAAACTCTTGTCTTTGCATTAATGTTGTATGGCGCACTTTGGCATTTGTTAAAAAATTCACCGCTGTTGTGATCTTATTTCATATACATTTAGTAGTAATTTAATAGAAAAATTACAGTATAAAGTACAAGTAAGAAGGCATTATAGACAAGAATTTTTTAATTAAAAAAGGAAAAAGGAAACTACAAGGAAAATTACACTTACCAAGGCTTCACGTGGCTGTGAAGATTCTTTTGGACATGCATCCTCTTCATGTTGCACAAAATTTCTTGCTAAATCTGTATCATGCAATTTTAAAGAAAGGTCTTCTTCTGACATGTTAATTAATGTTAATTATATTGCCAATTTTATTAATTCGATAAATGCATTTTTTCTCTTATTTCCCTCTTTTTTGCGTCTTGCATTTCTAATAAAAACCTACTGCTTACATTCATTATGTTGTATGTATGATGCAACAGTAAGTAGCATAACATATTTGATGCAACAAAGATATTGTGAATTATGATGACGCATCTTATGTGCAAGTAATATATAATTTTAATTGTTTGTTTACGGATTTATTATTAAATTATAAAATTATAATAATTAAATTATTATCAAATTATAATAATTAAAAAATTATTATTTAAATTTATTCAATGATTTATGATATATAACGTCAATAATAAATAATGGTGTACGCTGTCCAATGCAATGAAATACGCAGGACGTGAATTCTATTGATACGGGCATTGCTTTACTCAGATTTAAAAAAACGGTTTAGGGTCCCTTTTTTACTTTGTTCTATTTGATGCGATGTTTCATCTGTGTTTGGGTTATTAAATAAAAAGAAGAAGATGCTATACTATTAGGAAAAGAAGGAAAGCATTATATTTGTTACTATATATTTTACTGCCACATTATTACATTAGTTAAAGCAGGTAAATGTATGTTATGTCTATAAGCAAGTGGAATATGTCAATATTATAATTTCACAAGTGTAGAGAATTATATTTTGCGATGACTTTTTTGTTTTGGAAAAATTTATTTATAATAACAATAAGTTATTGTTAGAAGTATATTATACCGAAAATTGAATAAATTAATATATTCAGATAAAATAAATTTTTAAATTTTAAGTAATACTTTAATGAATAGAGGAAGCTAAAAAAATTAATTGATTGATTGATTTACCGTATTATATCGAGTAATTGAAAGTATACACAAATATTTGATTTCTGTGTGAACATTAACATTAAATTTTCAAAATTTATAACAATAATAAAAAACAAGTAGAATTAATACAGTTTTATGGCTTGTGTGGCCACTGCTATAAGTAAAGATGGTAATACGAATGCAGGCAATGGGAATAGTGGTGCTATACCACCTGTAAACACAAGTGGTTCAACATCGTCTATAGCTGGTGCTGTCGGTGGCATTGGCCCGAATATTGCCAATGGTAGTAGTACATCTGCTATTGGTACCACGAGCAGTCAAAGTGGATCTTCTGGCGCTTTAGGTACCACTGCCAGCGGTATGAATCGTCAAGCACGATTCGCTACAGAAGGTGTAGGGGCTCGTGTCATTAGAGGCCCAGATTGGAAATGGGGTAAACAGGTGGGAAATCACTAAACACATTTTTTTACATTTTTCTTTATAGCTAAGTCTTACCTAAAAATTATAGCCGTTTCTTCGAGATTTTTATTTAGTATGAGTAATTCATGCAATTCTATTTAATTGCATCAATGTCAAATGTACACAATAATATAGATAAGTATAATTTCTTGGAGTTGATGAAATGATGCTATAATGTTTATTTTTCTTCATTATGTTTCCGCCTCGGGTATAACTCTTTTAGAATTACCCTCTCTACACTTCTTTGATAATAAACGTGAAATTTGTAAATTTTACGTATAAACTTAATATTGCGATTGTTTATTAAAACGCACGTCAAATCAATAACAAGAAGTACAACAACAATGGCGACAACAACAAAATTTATTTATTCACCTTTGTTATCGCTTAATTCATATAAAGAATTATTATGTCTAACGTAAATTAATGAATTTTTTTTCTGTTTTTTGTTTTGAAAACTTCTTGTCCATTTCGTGTGCAGCACTTATTGTTGTTTATGTAAAGCGTGTATGAATTGAGACAAATTATGAAATCATGATACGATGTTTTGATTACTATTTTACCTTAGGTTGCTCCAAGATTAATTTAAAACATTGTGTCAAACACTTCAAATATTAATATATAGCGTACGTATGGTGTACGTAATACCATTACATATATGTTACATGTTGAACAACACAAACATTAAACGATGTGACGTTTGTAATATTATATTGAATTTAGGAAAATTTGTTAAGATACATATTGTAAATTCAATTGTGATTTCAAAAAAAAAAAAAAAATGGGTCGTTATAATTATCGTGTAATAATTAAAGTTAGTCTTAGAAATTAGGCTACTACTTTAAAAAGTTTTATGAAAATTAAATTCAATTTTATAATGCCTTTACATTGTTTATAGGATGGTGGTGAAGGTCATGTGGGTACAGTACGTAATTTTGAATCATCTGAAGAAGTTGTAGTCGTATGGGATAATGGCACTGCTGCAAATTATCGTTGTGCTGGTGCTTATGATTTACGTATTTTGGATAGTGCTCCCACTGGTGTTAAACATGATGGAACTATGTGTGATACGTGTCGCCAACAACCAATTTTCGGCATACGATGGAAATGTGCTGAATGCGTTAATTATGATTTATGTTCCATATGTTATCATGGAGATAAACATCACTTGCGTCATCGTTTTTATCGGATTGCTACACCGGGTGGTGAGCGGTCTATGTTAGAACCTAGACGTAAATCCAAGAAAGTGGCCGTACGTGGTATATTTCCGGGTGCCCGCGTTGTTCGTGGAGTCGATTGGCAGTGGGAGGATCAAGATGGTGGTGTTGGAAGGCGTGGTAAAGTTAACGAGATTCAAGATTGGTCATCCGCTTCTCCACGATCAGCAGCTTATGTTGTTTGGGACAATGGCGCCAAAAACTTATATCGTGTCGGATTTGAGGGCATGGCTGATTTAAAAGTGGTTAATGATGTTAAAGGTAATACCGTTTATCGTGAACATTTGCCATTGCTTGGAGAAAATGGACCAGGAAAGGGACCACATGGTTTTCAAATTGGTGATAAAGTTACCGTAGATTTGGATTTGGAAATAGTGCAATCATTACAACATGGCCATGGAGGATGGACAGATGGAATGTATGAATGTTTAAATAATACTGGTTTAGTTGTTGGTATTGATGAAGATCATGATATTGTTGTGGCATATAATTCTGGTAATCGTTGGACATTTAATCCGGCTGTTCTCACAAAAGTCTCTTCAATATCATCAGCACATCCACCGGAGTTTCAAGTGGGTGATATTGTGAAAATATGCTCAGATGTTGAATCTATTAAACAGTTACAACGTGGCCACGGTGAATGGGCAGATGCCATGCAGTTAACATTAGGTAAAGTGGGTCGTGTTCAACAAGTTTATCATGATAATGACTTAAAGGTGGAGGTTGGTGATACTTCTTGGACGTATAATCCATTAGCTGTAACAAAAGTCGCTTCATCTAATGCCGATGGTAGCTGTGTGCCCGTCATATCTAGTGGTGAACGTTTATCAGCTATTTTAAAAAAATTATTTGAGCCCAGTGTGTCGGGTGATGCTACCGAAGAGTTTGTTAAAGCCGCAGCTAATGGTTATGCTACGCGCTGTGAAGAATATCTCACCGGTGCTGTCCAAATTTCTGGAAGTGCATGTTCTGGAAGTACTAATGTTCCGAATGATAACAACAGTGGATCTTCTGGTGGTGTGGCCTCGGCAGCAGCCGTTAACACTATAGCCGACGTAAATGGCGTTTTTGCTGGTCATACAGCGCTACAGGCAGCTAGTCAAAATGGCCACATTGAAGTTATCAAAGTATTACTACGTCATAATGTAGATGTCGAAATTGAAGATAAAGATGGCGACCGTGCTGTTCATCACGCTGCATTTGGTGATGAACCTGCTGTAATAGAAATTCTGTCCAAAGCGGGTGCTGATTTAAATGCTCGTAATAAACGTCGACAAACAGCTTTACATATTGCTGTTAATAAGGGTCATTTGAATGTGGTAAAAACCCTATTGAGCTTAGCCTGTCATCCCAGCTTACAGGATTCTGAAGGTGATACACCGCTACATGATGCCATTTCAAAAGAACATGATGAAATGCTATCTCTACTATTGGATTATGGAGCTGATATTACTTTAACTAATAATAATGGCTTCAATGCTTTACATCACGCCGCTCTTAAAGGGAATCCGAGTGCCAT
Source organism: Melophagus ovinus (assembly GCA_023089585.1). NCBI lineage: Eukaryota > Metazoa > Arthropoda > Insecta > Diptera > Hippoboscidae > Melophagus > Melophagus ovinus. Next base: position 4,098,062 of record JAKKIB010000259.1, on the reverse strand, counting down.
GAAAATTTTACTCACTAAAACAAACCGGCCTTGGATCGTTGAAGAAAAGAAAGATGATGGTTACACAGCATTGCATTTAGCTGCATTAAATAATCATGTAGAGATTGCTGAATTGCTAGTACACATGGGCAAGGCTAATATGGATCGTCAAAATGTTAATTTACAGACAGCCTTACATTTGGCAGTGGAAAGGCAGCACGTGCAAATAGTTAAATTGCTGGTTCAGGAGGGTGCCAATCTTAATATACCCGATAAAGATGGTGACACCCCTTTGCATGAAGCTCTTAGGCACCACACCTTATCTCAACTGAAGCAATTACAAGATGTTGAAGGTTTTGGTAAATTATTAATGGGTTTACGAAATCCAAATAACAAAAAGGCATCCGCTTCGATAGCATGCTTTTTGGCTGCAAATGGAGCAGATTTAAATTTAAAAAATCGAAAATTACAAACGCCTTTAGATTTATGTCCAGATCCCAATTTGTGCAAAACATTAGTAAAATGTTATAACGAGCGCAAAACCGATGATAACGATTTACCAGGAAATGTAGCTGGTACAAGTTCAAATGCCCGGGCTCGAGCATTGACAGCACCTAACCCTCATGGTTTGATAAGTATGGCGCCTATAACAACTGTTACACATACACTAATTAATGCGCCTTTGACACACGGCAGCGTTGGCGTTGGTGGAGCAGTCAATGAAAGACTCTCTAATAATAATTCAGGCTTAAATGGTTTATCTCATGAGGTGACACAATCTTTAAATGCGGTTTGCCAAGCTAATGACAATAACAACAAAGCGTCTAACTTGGAAGAATGTCTAGTATGCTCAGATAACAAGCGAGATACTGTTTTTAAGGTATGCATTCCACATAACATTAATTTGTTCTTTTTTTAAAGGTTCTTTTAAAATCTCAATCACTGCATTATTGCAATGTTTTTTTAAGCCTTGTGGTCACGTGTGTTGCTGTGAAACTTGTTCACCCAGAGTTAAAAAATGCTTAATATGTCGAGAAGCCGTGGCAGCTCGTGATAAAATTGATGAATGCTTGGTATGCTCCGATCGTAGAGCATCAGTTTATTTCAAACCGTGCGGTCATATGGTGGCATGTGAACATTGTTCACGATTAATGAAAAAATGTGTTTTATGTCGTACACAACTTGAAGAAATGATGCCATTTTCTTTATGTTGTGGTGGCAGCGGCATTATTGAGAAGGTTTACGTTGTTACTACTCATCCAGATAATGAAAAACAACAGCAATCCCAAGGTAAATATTGTGTAAACAGATCCGGGCACGGTGTGGCCATGAATAACACTGTATCAGGAACAATGATTACTACGTCCAATAGCAACTGTAGTCAATTGCCAACACAAAATAATATATTGGCTGTACCAGTTGATAACAGTAGTGGAATGGTGGCACCATCAAATGTAAATAACTTCCAAATTGATGATGTCCAAAAACTCAAACAACAATTACAAGATATTAAAGAACAGACTATGTGTCCTGTATGCTTAGACCGTATTAAAAATATGGTATTTCTTTGTGGTCATGGCACTTGCCAAATGTGTGGAGATCAAATTAATGGCTGCTGTCCCATTTGTCGTAAAACTGTCGAGAAACGTATACTATTATTTTAAATACACATATATTTCATTGCAAAACTTACAAAAAGAAAAAGAACAGAAATTGAATATCATGCAATATATTTCAATATTAGTTTGTTGTACATGGACTTTCTGCTTAATTGCATTTGTAGGTACGTTCGTTTTTATTTTATAACTTTGTTTTGTCATAGAATTGAGTATATTCAAATGGACATTATGTATTTTTAAATTTCATATATAAATTAAAATAAATATTTTTATAAATACTTTTTATGATAAACTTAAAACTGTATCTATGATATTTTTTTTGTGGTCTACACATTTTAGATTTGCTTTTAACGTCGTGCTGTCAATCGTAATTATTACTTCCACAAAGTTTAAGAAATAAGATTAGATTTTCATACATATATTTCGTAAAATATCGAATAATTTTTAATGAAGATTAAAATACTTAAATTGTGCAAATATAATATAGCATAAATATGACCACCAAGAAGAATATAACCAAGGCTTCAGCGGCTGAATTGAAATTACATGTATCAAGAGCCAAGTCACTTCAGCATCAAATTATTCAAACAAAATCGAGGCAAGAAATCGACCTATCTATCAAATCAACATATTCGCGTTGTACTAAATCTGAAAGAGCGTCAAACCAAACACTGTCGATACAAAATTTCCAATTTCCAGCACCATGCAATTCAGTGGGAGTAATGTTTGTGCCTGAACAAAAAACCTTATTGCGTCAAATGAATTCTAATATAAGTTGTGAAAAACAGACAAGTAATAGCTTAGCAGCCAAGGTCAGCAGCTCGTATAACTCCCATTTTGAGAATATGATATTCCCAGTACCAAATAAATTCCGTGCCAAATGTACAACGTCAAGTTCCTTTAAAACAAATGAAATTTCTGATGATATATCTTGTAAAAGTGATACAACTCCTGCATATAGTAAGCCAAGTTTAAGTACTTCACAGAAAATGAAAGATGCAGCACATAAGCAATCTCTTATAAAAACTGAGTTGAAGGGTCCAGAATGGAAAAAACCCTGTAAGGAAAGTTTTGTGGCGGGAGCACCCAGAAAATATGTGGGCAAATGTCCACCTAATTATGAAGAAATATCGAAAATGTCTAAGCCGCGACAAAAATTTTTTTTAACTCAAGATCCTCGTAAAACTCATTGTTTGGTAAATCCAGATGTATTGCGAATGAAGGCATATTCTAGTAAAAAGGAATTCGATGCTCTAACTAAAATGGTAAAACATGCTCAAAATGTTTGCGTACCTTCTGCTTCCGAGTCATCCGAGTCTTTTATATGTGAAGTGATAGATTTAGAAAATCCATTGAATCTGGATTTTCAGGGCTTAGACTACCAGAATACTTATTTGAAAGACGAACAAGATTTACAGAATCAGCGTAACTATCGGCGCATGTGTCGTTATTTAGAACGTAAACGGATCAAGAAAGAAACAGCCGCTAACGTTGAACGAGAATTGCATGAAAAGCGTATAGAAATACCTCCAAAATATGAAGTTCGTGACCGAAGCGAAATACCACCTCCAATAATTAATGAGGAACCCATCAAATTAGGTAAATTATTTAGGGCTGCTGATAAACCTTATAATAAAGCCCTTGCCAAAATGGAAAAGGAACGTCGTGTTGAAAGATACAAAGACATGTATTTACGCAATCGAGAACGTCAACAAAAAAAAGATGAGCAAGCGGAACATGACAATAAAATACGTGAGCAGACTCTTGGTATGACTGTAGCTAAAGAAAATTTTGATAAATTTAAGCAACAAATTGAAGATACTATCGCACGCAGTTTTCAAAAAGATAGATTATTGCGCAAACCGGAAGTACAAAGACGAGTATTTCCTCATACAATACGTGAGACTAAGATATTTAAACGTGACTTAAAACAAGCGAATCGGATACGCAGAGACGAAGCGCGCGTTAAGAAAGAATTTTACAAAGAACGTTTGGGGAAAGTAAAGGAATACCGTGAAGCTGAACTAGAAATTAGTAGTGATTCACCAGGAAGTACTGTTTCAAAACTCACTGAACAATCGTCAGATGATGAAGATAATATAGAAGTTGGTAGAGATGGAAATGTTTTCAAATTACGTGGTTTTCATTTTAAATTGGGCAATCAAATCCGAGGAAAATTTCATGAACGAGAAAAGTATGCGGGTACTCGTAAAGAAAAGGGTTGCATCACACGAGAGCAGTGGCTGCGCGAGTTGGTTCCAAAAAAAGCGAAAATCAAGTTGGACGTAGAAGTTGGCATACAGAAACAAAGAAGTCCTGATGATCCACTTCTGAATTTATTCCCACCTCGTTTTGGCAACAGCCCCCCTAAAGGAAAAAGAAGTGCAATTAAAGAGTATGTTGCAAAACCACTTGGGCACCATTACGATCGGGCCACGCGTAAGAAACTGAAATTTGTTAAGCCTCGTTTAAAATACAATGTCAAAAAATTTAATTTAATTAGCTACCGTTTTGGTGATACAACCAAACGGTTAACTGAACTTAAACAACCAATTTTATTTGAACAACGAATGTTAAATCTAAAGACTACAGTTGAATATATGCATGCCAAAGCAGAAATGAAGAAGCTGCAACAAGAGAAAGTCAAACAGAAGCGCTTAAACTTATTGGGTATTCCATGTAAGATGATCAAAAAGTCAAGTTTGCAAACTAAGTGCGAGAATTCGGAAAGTAGCTCTGACTCAGATTGGGTGCCTGAGCCTGAACCTGAATATGACGTTAATGAAGCGGAGTATCAAGCCAAAAAAGATAAATCTACGGAACCAATGATGCCAATACGTATGCGCACCAACATGCCAGCACCTAAATTTCGGGAACCCACATTGCGACAACACCCAAGGCGCAAACGCGATTATGAACTTTTACGAGTTCCATCAGGTCTATTAGATCAAGCAGTCAAAGAAAGCAACGTACCGCATTTGTACAAAATACCACCTGATCAAATCGATTGGGCTAATGTAGCCATGGAAAAACGGCCCTATACACATATATTTAATGCTCGTCATCATCATGATCATTGGAATCCGACTCAGATTCGACATGTAGATGTGCACTATCAAGCTAGACTAGTTCAACCAACGATTACAAAAGTGAGAACTAAAGCAGATAGAGAGGTGATAGAAAATTTTCGTATGGCTCATCCTCCTTGTAATGATTTTGTTGAAATGGATTTGACACTACCTAAATGGGATGCTAATGCAATGATAGCAGAACACTTGCAAGATTCAAAAAAAAAGACGGATGACACCGGTCGCATAAGATATAAAGATATATGCGTTCAACAAGATGTTGTATTCCATAGCCGCGATCCTGAGGAATTAAAAAATTTGGATTATCCAGGGCGGCAAGAGTATTTGCAATTTTTGCAAGAAATAAAAACTTCAGTACAAGAAAGTAAAAAAACGGAAGACGCTGGTGAAAAATTATATGTGGACAAGCAGACGTTGTGGCGTGAATTAGAAGAGGATTTACAGAGTATAGAGACATGCTTAACATCATTAAGTAGTTCAGTATGTACCAATTTTACTAATGACAGCGGAAGTTTTCTCCTTATGGAAGGTAAGGAGAAAATACCTTTAGATTACATACGGAAGTCATTAGTACCATTTGAAGAATTGCATCGCTCCCGGTTAAAAGCGACACCGTTAGATGCTGAACAGGAGGACTCTAATCCTTATAAGGTTGTTCCATTTTCAGGTCAAAAGAAAGCTCAAATCGACTTAATTGCACCAAAAGATAGTTTCTTTACTTTTAATACACGTCTTCAAAACGGCTTGCGTCTGCGACTTGAAGTACCAATTGAAGATATACGTGAAAAATTATTGGGCATTGGCAAGAACAAGCATAAGTGTATGGTTGCTACTGATATTGATGAAGACTACGTAGCTGAGTTGAAAAGCCGCCCCCCTGTTAAAATGTACAATTTTAAGACTAGTGCGTTCTACATTAAAGATGCATTGCGATTAAAATTTGAATCAATGCTGATACAGGGTCAAATAGTGCGTAACAAAATTTACGATCGTCTAAATGAACAACATTGGGCCGATATGTTACGCGTTAAAACTCTTTATGAGAGGCTTTTTGCAAAATGGGAGAAACGCGAATATGAGGCATCAATGGCTATTGTCTACAAAGTTAAATCATATTATGAAGAAACCGATAGATTAAAAACAGAGTTTAGAGAATTGGAACGAGAACAAGTCAAACTGAATATGGATATTGTGTTCACTGAAGGCCATTGGATACGGTGTATTATGTTACAAAATTTCCATTATCTATTAGGTGATTTAGAATGGCGCCTAGAGCATGATTGGCTACATCGTAAAACGATTCTTATCAAAAATGACGATGACGAAAATTTGGGAACGATATCCCGTGTAGAATTAGAAGGTTACGATGAATCGATAAATAAACGAAGTACACTTAATATACGGCAACGTGAAAAAGATGATGCTTGGGCTATAAAAGCATTTTTCGAAGATATCTATCTTCAAAATAGACATCCTAATTTAATAGTATTTCCTGATGCTGAAAGTTTTCTTCGTGGAATTGAAAATTTAAAAGCTAAAACATTCGTTTTATTATTGGAGATGCATTTTACCCTTGCTATCCACTCAGAATTACAAAATAGATTAGAAACATTTAACGAATGGTGTGTAGATGATCTCAAAGAGAAGCAAGAATATGTTGAACGTAAATGCGCTAAATTGTATTTTATGGAAGATCGTGCAACTTGGTTACGAGCGCGTACCCTTGATTTTTTGAAAGAACCAATTGAGGAGTCATTCAATAATGAAACATTTAATAAAGATCGTGCTGTTATAACTGAGGTTTGGCGTAATTTAGTACCTGCATCCCTGAGAGCAACCAATGAAAAAGAATTAGAGGCTATTGATATGGTGGCCATGATAACGGATGTAGTATTGGAATTATTAGGGAAATTTGAAAATATACCCATGGATGTAAATCGTCGAATTGAAAATAAATTACGGGTCACCCGAGCCTATTTGCGTAAACAATCTAAGCAAGCTTATATTATTGAAAAGCGTATCGAAAGTGAAATGAAAAATGTTGTGAAAAATTTACAACCCCCTTATCAAAAACCGCCACGTACTGGAAAATTACCTCGGGCAACTATTAAAAAACGTATTAAAACGCAATATATACCGGAAACAAGATTATCAGAACGGACAAAATTTTTCTTTCGGGCTTTTCACGAAGATGGCGAAGTTTTGCAACTAGCTGATTTACGTGAAAGCATTGCCCACGTGGATAATATGCAACAACAAATAGTGCCCTTCTATTTTGATCATTTCTTAAAGTTAAACGGCTATACACCAAACTACAATTTCAAGACGCAAATAGAAATGCGCGATGGCGCCGAATTGGATAGATTGCAAATACGTTCAGTTGTGCCTGAAGTTTTGGCTAAATTAGAGGCTTGGGAAGTAAAGAAAACAATAACCATGGAAGAGCATATCGCCCAAAATCCTAAAATGTATACTGATGTAATTTAATTCGGCCGATGAGGCGATACGGGACTTTAATGAAAAATTTATTGTTTTTTAACAATCACGCAATATATATGACATATATTACCTATTTTGGTTTGTATGAAGAATTTTTGAGTTTACTATTGCAATTTTTACTAAATTCAGTGTTTATTTTCATATTCAATTTGACTTTTATGTTAATTTTACTTGACTTGGACTTTCTTTATCGATTGCTTCTTGTAATAATTCCTTCTTGTTTTCAAAGTAATCACGATACCATAAAATGTGCTCCTTTTTTTCTTTGGCTGTTAGATAAGGATTTTTAGATAAACCAACACAAACTAATTCCATAAAGTGCCGCACAGGTCCACGTTGAGGACACCATGATTCTAAATGGTGGTCAAGAAATATATGTTCAGAAAAATCTACATTATGCTCTGCAATCCAATCTTGTTCGTTATCTATTGGAAAACGCCACACTTTTCCTTGTTCCGTCCAACGAGCAATTTTTTCAAAGTAGTTAGCTGGTGGACGTGAAACCTGCATTTTTAGGAGCTTCTCTTGTAGATTAGACCAAGTTTTTAAAATATCTGGTACAACTTTCAGTTCGTTTGGTTTATTAAATATACTTAAAGATGCCCCACTGAATAAATCTACATTACCTGTAAAAGCCTCAGATTTACGTTGAGATGATATTAAATGTTTTTTATGCCTCTCGTTTCTCAATTCAGTTTGTTGTCGTTTTTTGATGTCTATACTCCTTTTGACGTACTCACCACGTGAAGGTATTTCAATTGGTTTTTGTGACCGATCAATTTTCATACCAACAATTAACTCTGTTATACTAATATCGCTTTCCTTAGACGCTTGTTTTATATTTTGGCCAGTATTATTATTGTCTACATAATTATTGTTATGTCTACCTAACAGTTTGGATAACAATTCTGACTCAATTTGTTGCTTTTTTTCTTCATTTAAGTGTGAAGCAACCTTTGCCGCAGCGTTAAATATATCTTTAGACTCAGCCTCTGTTTTCTTTTGACTCCGTTTTTTTCTGTTCAATTCACCTGGTAATGGTAACACATTAGACATCCGCTTAGTTAATTGATTATCTGTTGTTTGAATAGACATTAATAAACGATTTAAACGTTCTGCTGCCGTTTCTTCTTGTGAGCTATCATCTTCAACAGCTTTTTTCCTCCTTTCTGATTTGCTTTTATCATTCAGTTTTGCGTCTTCTGAGGGTGGACTATCCTCTTTAGAACAATACATAGATGTGATTATGTATCGACCTCTTAATGTCCTGTAAGGAAAGTCTCGTGCTTTGCACAAGTTTAACATCTTTATGCATAAAAATTTTTTTACAGCAAAACTACAATTATTTTACTTAAGTGGGAAAAGATTGAAATCTTTTAAATCAAAATAACAATAAGTTATTCGTACTAATAATAATGGAGAAATTTAAAAACTTTGTAAAAATTATCAGGATGCGCTTGGAGCACTAATTAAAATCAATTTGCTTTTGTTTATAAACACCACCATATGGAAAATTTTATTTATAAATATGAAGATTTCAAAGTGTCGCAACATATTACTTAAATGTAGCAACTAACTTTCAAATTGACGCTTTTCCTCTACTCAATTATTGTGTATCTCGTATTAATAGTTTTGTAGTAAAATCATCAGCTGTGAGGCGCTGATGATTTTATTCTCCGTGCATTTTCTGTTTTATTGTTTTACTTAGTATTCGTTTAAAATTACGATAAATTGAAAGTGTGATGGGTTTTGTGTCGGCCGGTGTGGTGAGAGGATAAAGACGTAAAATAGAGATAATCCACGTACACTCGATTGGTTAATATTTTTATTTATTATAATGGCGCGACTAAAAATAACTCTAATGTGATTTTTTTTGCAAGGTGTACTGCATATGAGAGATATAAGTTGATAAGATAAAGTTGACGAAAATTGTTTTCAACAATCAAATAAGAATCGTGAAAGGTTTAAATGAGTGTAATGCATAAAATTTACACCTTTAATCATTTATGCAAATAGAATATGGGATGAATTTTAAATTAAGCATTAAACGTTGGAAATTTTATTGTGAATTGTTGCATATATATATATATATATATATATATATATATATATATAAGTATTGCACATATATATGTAAGTATATATATATATATATATATATATATATATATATATATATATATATGTATGTATATATATAAAGATATATGCATATGTGCATACTAAATGTAAATAAAAGCATACACAATAGTTTTGCATAAATATTAATAATAAGTATACATATAAAGGGCATGGTTATTAAATAAAATAATAATGAACTAAAAATTAAAATTATCTGAAATAAAAATGCTCCACAATTGTCATCTAAATATTTAGAGTCTAAACTAGTTTTCGCAATGCTTTCCATAAAAGTGCATTATATATCATAATAAGAAGAAGCATTTTGTAACAACACTGCGACTGAGCTATGTATATATGTATGTACGTGTGTGTATTGTGCCTATGTCTCTCTTTTATTTCGACTTCAATTTGTGTTATTTCGGGTTTTTCGTATAATAGATGTTGGTATTTTTTCGTTTTTAATTTGTTTTCTTTATAGTGTGTTTTATACTATGTTTATCTTATATTTATTTTATAACAAATGTGCAATTTAGTTTAATAAAAAGAATATTTATTTTATATTATGGATAAACAAAAGAAAAAAGGAGTGATATTATGAAAATTTAATCGATGTACCCTAAGTAAAGTCATCGCTTGTAAAAAAAGAAAAAAAAAGGTGAGCTCATATAAAAAAGTGGAGGAATGAGCAATTTTTTATATAAAACATAAATCTTCATATATGTGAGAATGCAATTGGTGTCACCGCATAAGATTAATAGGCAAGTTGAAAGTTAATTATCTATTAAAAAGCAAAAAAAAAAACAATTTGTTTATAATAACAATGAGAACACTTATTTATTTATTTTTTAATTTTATTCAATAAAGAATGCAGCATACGTAGTACGTCAAACAAAAAACAAAAAAAAACACAAAGAGAAAAAACTGCTCTTATTTATGTGTACGGATTAGAGTATATAATAATGATTATATTAATAATAATAATTACAAATGAGGTCTGTAAAAGATAGTAAAAAAATTTCTTTATTACTTTTATCGTTGTTGTTATTTTTTGGTTAGTGTTGTTTTTGTTTTTTTCTTTCTGTTAATATTGTCTACTTTGTTTTGTTGTTTGACATCTCTTAACATTTGTTACATTGCGTTTATTTACAATACAATTACGCTCTTTGCTCGTTTTCCCTACCTCTCTACACCTTTTGCACCAATACAATCATCATTATTTACGTTACACGATTTAGTCTGTCGATCACACATATTTATTTCTTACATACCCGATTACATTACGCCTGTGATGCGATGCATATATTGCATATATTCAATACATCGAATAATGAATGAATTGAGAAGTTTCGTATAATTTTTAAAAAATCAGCGGCGCTTATATATTCAGTGTATGTTGTTTGTTTTTTTATACACATTACCCAGACATTAAAAATATTCTACTATTACTAATTCTTTAAAATTTTTGTTGTAACGCCCCAGAAAAAAATTTTAATATATATGTATATATTTACAATCAATGTACAAGCAAAAATTTTCAATAGTTATGTTAAATTCCAAAACGACATGTCAAATTTTACGATAAACGGATAGACTTTTTGCCTAGATTAGATTACAAGTACAACTTGAACCGTTTGTGGTATATATGTATGTAACAAGTAAGGTGATATGGAATGGACCCAGAATTTGTTCGCAGGCTCATTTAGAATTATTACAAGAATCATTATATCATTTTAAAATGTATTTGAAAACAAAAATCTTTCTATATGTATATTTTTTTTAAAATCTTACCAAAACTACATTTAACTAAATTCGTTTAAGTTATTAACAGAGTCTTTACTAGTTACATTTTTACTTACCCTATTAGCTTTTTTTTTTATATAATTTTTTCTTATTGCTTAGAGTATCTAAAAGTCGGTTAAACCATCAATAAATATGAATTTATAAATTTTTTACTTAACCAATTTATAAATAAAATGCAAGCAAATCTTATATTTTTTTTAAATATAATTTTCTCTTTACAGTGTTTTGGCTTGGAATAAATATATAAATTAAAATATATCGTACATACACTAGCCGTGTTTATTTTATATATAAGTTAAAATAAAAATTATAAATTGAAATTTTATGCAAAAAAGAAATAATAATAATAATAATAGGAAGAAAAAAGTGGGAAGTCTTAATCGAAAATCTTCTTTTCTTCACTAATGTTTTTATAAAAAAGTAAAAGTAAATTTTAATATATAATAACAACAACAACTAAAGAACAAGAGTTGTTTTCGCGAATATATGAAAAGAGCCAAAAGTGACAACAAAACAAAAAAAAGACGAAAAGATAAAAAGAAAAAAAAGAAAAAAATTAAGATAAAAAGATAGAAAGAAATAAACAACCGAAAGTCTTTTGTGTTAATTTATTTGTTTGTTTTTATTTAAATATAACAAACAAATCAAGAAACGAAAATATTATTTAAATGGATGCAGCATCTATAATAACACAAGTCACCCGCGATGATGAACAATTAAACGTTTATCCCAATGAAAAAGGTAAGAATAACACAAATTTTTTGTTTTGTTTTGTTGTAATTATATTTATATAAATTTTAAAATTTTCAAAAGATGATATATTGATGTAGTAAACACGTTTCTTTTTCTGCTATATAAGGATTTTTTATAAATTAATAATTCATATTTGTCATCTTTTGGATTTTTATTTATTTAGCATTAAAATCATATTAGACGGAATGTAAATAAAAAATATATAACTTTGTAGTCCCCTAGCTAACGGCGCGGATCATCTATATCGTTGTTACAGTTTTTTGTTTATTTTGTTTATGCTTTTCTATATTTTGAAAAGGTTTTTACTTCTTTTATATCAATCAACTAGAGATTGGGGGTATATTCATTTTGCTATTATGTTTGTAACATTCAAAAGAAAGTGTCCGAAACCCTATAAAATATTTGTATTCCTGAGTAGCATTAAATTCTGATTCGCCTTAGACATATGTGTTTGTCTGTCCGTCTCTCTGTGCATTATTAATACTCTCTTAATGGCAAACAAAGAGTTCTCGAGCTCAAATTTCGTTTTTAATTGGTGGGTATTTAAAACTTGACTCCACCTAAATGCAATTATCCTCTTTGTGTTTTTTCTCCATTTTGCACTTATTGTTGATTCAATACCAACGCATTTTGACCTTTATTTATGCGACTGAAGAGAATGTGAAAGTTTTCACTTATCTATATATACGTACGCGTACAATAAATTGTTTGATTGTTTGCACGTTTAATTATTTCATTTTTCTTACATTTAGCTATTTGTAATATGTACAAGCAGACACACACACACGCACAAACACACACACACACACACACACACACATATATATATATATATATATATATATATATATATATATATATATATATATATATATATATATATATATATATATATGTGTGTGTGTGTGTGTGTGTGTTTGTGTGTTCGTGTGAGAAAATATTTGTATGACTGTAAATTAGTGTATTTGTATATTAATATTTGTTGTTGCATTCATTATATTTTATTTAATTACCTTTCCTGCGTCTTTTAATTCAGTTATTATATACACACAGTAAATATAATAATAGCAAGTGACTGTATATATGTATGTATGTACATTTGTATGTGATTTTACTTATTAACACATAATTGAATATGGAATATTTCATAGTCAGTCGTGTGAATGTTTATCGGAAGAATAAAATCGAATAAAGAAATGAGGCAATGCAACAAAAACCAGTTCCCTTCGTCTGTCTCATGTTAAGAGTATATAAAGATTGAATGACCTTTTTTAACAGAGTCTTACTAAGGAAAATTGCAACTTGTAGCTTGATCATTAACGGACAAATATATTTAAATCGATTCAGAAAGTGTTTCCGAGTAGAGCAGAATAATAAAAGATACATCTATCTCAATTCCATTTACGTATAAGAAAGAAAATGTATTGATATAATAATTTGGCATCATTAATTGATAACTGATAGAAATTTTCACAAAATACTTTTCACTTACCAACATCTTAAAGATAAGTTTTGGGCAATGGTTGTTATATCATTTTCACGTACTTTGATCACACTGCACGTTTGATGTATTAATTATCATAATCATGCAAATTTCGAATCTTCCATTTCAAGTAAACTTCTTTTAACTATTGTACATTAATTAAACATTTAGATGACGTGTAGTGTTGTGTCGTATATTTAAGCATTGATTTCATTCAGCCATCATGCTTTCATTCCTAATTATTTTATATATATATATATATATATATATATATATATATATGTAGATTTGTTGCTTTATTGCGTGCTTTGCATTTTAAAAATTCATTTACATATAAATTAATGTCAAAGTTAATAATAAATTGTCGTACATTTATTCATTATATATAATACAATATAATCTAATTGACAGGAGACATAAACAAAACCACAAAATTGTGCATGCTTATTTCCCTGTAATTACAACTCTCTCTAAAAGTTGTAATATTTGTAAACAAATTAGTTATGAAACTTTTTTATTTTTTGTAATTTTATTCTTTATCATTGACAAAGGCAAAAAAAGAAAATGATAAGGAATTTAGTGTCAGATGAATGCATATTTAGAATAAGAGTGTAAGATTATTGCATCAATAAATGTGAGAAATTTAACTTTGATGTACGGATCTTTTAGCTCAGAATTTTGCAATGTCATGCAAATAACTAGGATAGTTTTCCATACCTAATTGTTTCATATAGACTGAAGTGCTCTGAATTAGAATGCTAATAGTTATCATCTATTTTATTCATTTTTAATTACTGCCTCATCAATATTATGCCATGGATTCATATCAGTAAACTTAAAGCGTGTTTGAAAATGTTGCATAACTTAAGCTGGCACAAAATCACAATGATTTAGTTGGGCTGTGCTTATACCTAAAATATTGCAATAACAATTTGTATGTAAAGTTCAACATAATATAATACTTTTAGGGCTTACATAGCGCTGCTATTTATTCATATATATATATATATATATATATATATATATATATATATATATATATATATATATATAGAAATATATCAAGAGGAAAAATGCTTCTAATGACGCATAATATATTACCTTAAGAGCCACATTGATATGATATTTGCAAAAACAATAATACAAATAATAATAATATGAACAACTATTTAAGGAGAAAATAAAATAAACTTATAATAATATTACAATAATAACAATAATAATAGTAATACAAATGCAATTGTTAATTTAAATTAAGTTAATTATGTTAGAGCCTTTTGTTAACATATTTCAATGTAAGTAGTTTAGGCAATTTTTCCGATTTACACTCTCTCATATCCCATCATTCATTCTCTCTTTATTGATTTGCTTAAAATATAAACTATTTAAATAGTGAATGAAAGAATTTTTCCTATTTATAAAATATTTTAAATAAAGGAAACATGTAATAATGTTATAGTTGGTTGGGACTGATTCTCAAAAACTTTACATTACCTTATTTAAGGGCATTGAAAAGGTCAACAAGATGATTTACAGATCAAGAAAGTAAAAGAAGCAAATTATTAAATATTAATTGATTTGAGAAGTTCGTTGTAGAAGCCGTGAGTCCAAAAAATGAATCCATTTAAATACAATAAAATGTCAATTTTCTTTAACATATGTTACGAGCATCCGCAAAAACTTATAGTAATCTAGATCAATCACAGATGTTGTAGGGTATAATAAAAACAAATTGTAAATAAATTTTTCATTGAAATGTTGCTCGGAGAATAAAAAAAAAGAGATAAACAATAATAGGTGTTAATTAAATGTTCTTACGTAAATAATAACATACATTTGGGATCATTTTAAAAAGTATACATGGGGTTTTGTGGTCTTCGATTTAATTAGCCATAATTATCATTATTGCATTAATTAATTTTGAATTTTCACTATTTTCGGATAACTTTATACTTCCATGTGGTGTATGAGCATTTCATTCTATAATTATATGGAGTGATTGATCATTTAGGGTGAACAGCACTTTCAATATCTGGTATGAAATTAAGTAAATTATTCAATTGGCGTCAGCCTTTCAACTAAATATACTACACTCATTTTCAATTCAGTGCAACTTTCTAAAACGAAACGATTTATATAAGTGCCTTCGCATAAAATATCATCTGATTTGTTGTTTTTCAAATATGGTTTGAAAAATTTCTGGCAAATATATTTTCATATGACCTAATATATACAAATACATATATATATATATATATATATATATATATATATATATATATATATATATATATACATTTATATATACATAAGTTTTGTTAACTTTTCAATGTTACATATTTGAAATTTCAAGTTCATATAAACACACAAACAGTAGGTATACATAACTTTGATTATTGAAACATACATAAACAAATTTAAAAAATTTTTAATTTGTGTGCACATATATAATTGAAATTAAATATATTATTTGAATATATTTAAGAATTAGATAGAAATTGTTTAGTTATCAAAATTATGAAATTACTTTGATTTCACTTTGATATTTTATATGTAATTTTTGTGAGCGAAAAAAATACCAGTGGCCTTTCCTTGATAAATCTATTTTTACGGGGAGTAGAACAGAATTCTCATCTTTGTCGTGTATCAAAAAGTTTGTATTTAAATGGAGTGACGGGCGGGCTTAAATCAGAAAGTGAATTTGTGTTGAATGGTATATTAAAGTGTACGGATTCATCTTAAACCCTTCTTGGGATTTGATTTTTTTTTTTTTACAAAAACACGCATAAATTTAAGACATCCAATACGGGAATGTAATAAAATTATAATCTCAAGTGTATAAATGATGTAAAATGTAATAGTAACCTCACATAAATTAAATATTCACGTAAATGTCCTGAATATTATTTAATGTCATTTTGTAAATAATTATGTCTCTATATTATTTTCCCAGATGATGTTGAACGTCTGAAGCCAAAAAAGCGTGGTTTTTTTCAATCAATATTATGCTGTTGGCGTCGTAATCGTCCAAAAACAAATCCAAATGGCACACCAACAGATGGTTCAACAACACCGCCACCGTTATCGGACCAACAAAGGTACCTACTACCTCAGGTTAGGCATTCGGATATGCATAAAAAATGTATGGTTATTGATTTGGATGAAACTTTGGTGCACAGTAGTTTTAAGGTAAACAATTTTATTTATATAAGTTCAATTAATTTTTCCAATTCACTGGAGAATAAGAAATATAATACGAACAACAAATTATACCAACTACGATAAATTGTATATTTTGTATTTTATATTATTATTGGTATTTTTGTTTTTTTTAGCCTATTCCGAATGCTGATTTCGTAGTACCGGTAGAAATTGATGGTACAGTCCATCAAGTGTATGTCTTAAAGCGACCCTACGTTGATGAATTTTTACGTAAAATGGGTGAATTATATGAATGCGTTTTATTTACAGCATCACTAGCCAAATATGCAGATCCCGTTGCCGATCTGCTGGATAAGTATGTAACTAAAAATTATCACAGAAATTTCTTTCTCATTGTATATTTGTCCCTTAAATCTAATATAGAATTTTTGCTCTATCTCCCTTTTTATTGTTGCCTTTTTATGTTTTTCCTTTCAATTAGATGGAATGTTTTTCGTGCAAGACTGTTTAGGGAATCATGCGTTTATTACAGGGGTAACTATATTAAGGATTTAAATCGTTTGGGTAGAGATTTACAAAAAATTGTTATTGTTGATAATTCACCAGCAAGCTATATCTTCCATCCCGATAATGCTGTAATATTTTTATTTATATATTTATATATATATATATATATATATATATATATATATATACACATTTTTTTAAATATACTAAAACATATGAAATACATATATAAAATTGACTTTTATTTTAATTATAATGTGCTCTTTTTGGGCACAAACAGGTTCCTGTGAAATCATGGTTTGATGATACCACCGACTCTGAATTATTAGAGTTGATACCACTGTTTGAAAAATTAAGTAAAGTTGATTCCGTATATAGTGTATTGTGTAATTCCAACAATCCTTTAAATAATCATAATCAACAACAGCACCAACTCCAACATCAACAGCAGCAGCAATTACAATTATCAACGAAACAACAACAAAAAACGCAAACAATTGCAGCAACAACTGTAATTACTCAGGCATCCACCTTATCAACGCCTACTCTACTGACATCACAACATCAGCAGCAGCAGCAACAACAACAACAACAGCAATCGCCATCACAACAAGGTAGTCCGCCCATTCAAAGTGATTTAAATAGTAACACGTAACATCAGTGGGAATTGATGTTTATTAATATTTAATAATTTAATTTAATGTACGTATATAAAGTTTAAAACTAATATAATAACAATAATAAAACCGATAGTAATAACAGCAATAAACAATTAATAATGTTAATTCATATCACACTTCACATTAACATAAAGATACATATATATCTATATATATATATATATATCTTTATGTTAGTGTTATATATATAGCAAAAATAAAATTTTATTTAGACTCAAGTAATATAACAATAAGTATACATGTAAATATGTATATATTTTTAATAATATTGTATATAAATGACAATGGCTTTTTTATGTGCATACCCGTCACTCCAAAGTTTGCTAATATCCCAAAAGGATACGACTGAGACTCTGCAGTTCTATGTTTTTTAATACATTCTTGATTAGTATGAAATGAGCGATCTTAAGATCGCTCTAGACATATTTTGCTTTTTTTGTCCTTTTGTTTGCCTCACTGTTGACTTATTATGATCTTTAATGAATCTCTAGGCGCTGGTTAATGTTGAAAATGTAAGAAAAATGGTTAAAAAATGTTTTTTTTTTTGAAGCAACACTTGAAAACTTCTATTGTTAGGCAGCTCGAGTTTTCCAAGTTTATTGTGTCCGCTAAAATTAATCATGCTTGGCAATTTATCGTTTTTTTAATTTCTTTTTATATATTACGCTCTTAAAGTCTAGTGCAAAATTTGATTGGGTGGTGGGCATTTAAGGTTTGCTTTTAGCCAAGTATAATTTTCCTACTTCTTTTTGTTTTCGCAAACACTTATTATTATTTTGATATTTACTATTTTTATCTTTGTAATTAGGCGGGATATATGTATATTGTTTCAAAAAAAAAAAAAAAACAACAAAAAGAATAAAACATCGAAAAAAACAGTCACACCAATGCATACTACACTTTCTAAGTGTATGTGTATGTATATATTTTTTCTTTTTAGACGTAAAATATTAATACTAAAAATTATTGCGATAATGAAATCGCACAGACTTACTTGTAAAAATATTTATTGCTAAATGTCTGTCCGTTCTAAATGTTTTCACAAATTTTAACACTTCAATTTTATTATAGGTTAATGTATGAATATATGTGTATGTATATGTAAATATGCACGCCATAAAAATAATTTTATATAATATTACTAGAATTATTTATTATAAATAATTTACGTAAATTTGATGAAAGCTTTAAAAGTTTTAATTTATATATGTTTATAAATTTGCGTAGCATATATTAAAAAATCGTTTCAAATTAAGCTGTGCTTTAATCAAACGCTCTTTCAAAATATTTGTAAAATTATAATTAAAGAAAAACTTCTACCTATGACTAAAACAAAGTGTCGAAGTAATAATTTATAATTGGAACTAATCGATAAATAAAGTTACGTGGAGACTTTTTTTTTTATTTGAATAAAACTCACCTGAGTATTAAGGTCCGCCCGTCTGTCTGACTGTTTAATCGTAAGATATTTTTTGATAAAATACAGTATGCGGACATGTGCTTTATTTTATGTAGGTTTGAACTATTTTTATGATAAAATTTTGTAGAAAAAGTTTTGAGTTGAATATATATATATACGACTGTATCCTTCTTTTGAACAATTTTTTTAATTCTTTTGACTTTTTATGTGGCATTAGACAAATTGATATAGTATACTTAAAAGTCGTCTCCCTTTCTTTAAACATTTGAGGCTTATTTGCTTTTTAAAAATGTTATAAACATTATTAAATTGGCCTTGATCAGTATAATTCTTATAATTGTAAATCGATAGATTTTTGCATAACTTATTACAAAAATGAGCTTTTTAAAAAGTAATTAATAATATTTGCACTGCAAATTAACAATTTTCATTTTGAAACTTCTCACATAGAAATTGATTAAATGACAGCTAATTATGCGTAATTTAAAAACTTGAATTCTTTACAGTTGTTATTCTTTTGAAAAATTTCATTGTTGATTATCAAAGGAAAATAAAAACAAAACGAGCAAAGAAAAAATGAAAATATAAAAATTAAAAACATATAATTAAGAAAATGAAATGATGAGACTAAATGTTTGCTAACACAAACGTCATTTGTATTATATTTTCTAAATCGATATAAACATAGAAGTAAATTACGCAAAAAACATTTGAAATATATGAAAATAATTTCTTTTTTGTACTCCACACATGCCTCAAATCTAATTGATCATAAGCATAAGCATAATAAGAAATCTTTTTACTTAAATTATATGTAATAACAATGGCAAATACTTGAGTCCTAAAAGAAGGGCATTTCAAAATACAAAGAAAAAAAACCGATAAGCAAATAATACAAAAACAAAGTTATTTATATAAAGATATATTTTTAATAAAAATTTCAAATAAAAGAGATCATAACTAAAATTCAAACGAAGAAAACAAAAATTGATCTTCATATTTTTTACATTTTTATCTATTAAAAAACAGTGAAAACCAGTCAATGCAAAATTTAATCAATATATCAATAAAGTGTATACATCTAAAACTTCTGTAATAAATGTCTATCCAAATTTTGTTTTCTGTTAAAGACGATATAAATTCAAGATTGTTCTTTTTTTACTTTCTCTTGGTGGTTGACCTTTTTAGTTATAGTTTTAGATATTTTTACTATTTTTTTTTCAAATATACCTCTGCCAAACCAAAGCCCCAGTAGAAAAAGTACATTTAAATAATTAATCAATGTACTTGTTAAAAATCTAAGTCCTTAAAGAGGGATGGGCCCAAGAGTTTTCAATTGTTGGGATTTCTAGGTAAAATACTTTAAAATTTATTATATCAGGTTAAAATTAATAGTAAAATAAATACAGAATTCTTTATTATTTGAGTTTTACCTGAATTTCGTCTAATTGTCAACTAAATGAATTGTAATTCGCTTTTAACAGATCCATCTACTCTTGCAGCTACCTTAGCATATTGAACTATATATATATGTATATGTTTATGTATATGTATAAATGCAATACGAATAAATTAAAGGACATTTTCAAAAGATGTTTACATCTCGGTTAAAAATAATACAAATAATGTTAATTCTAACACAATGGCAATTAATATCTGGTGGTAATTTATCTGAAGGTGCTTTGTGTTGGCAAAATTTTAATAAACGTTTCGGTTATTGTATACCAGCTTATCTGTGTTATCATGTAAATTTTCTACAATTGGATAGTAAGAGTAATACGTGTAATCACCGTAGTAAAATACCCCTTGTCTGCTGTCCATTATTTAATAAAACGGAAGAGGATTTAAGAATAAGTGGTCAAAAATGTAAGCAATTCAATAAAACTGTTCAAAGTATAAATATATCAATATCATGGTCATCATTACATTTCACATCAAATAAAAATTGTACTGCCAAAACACTTAATAATACAAACACTAATAAAAGTTATGAAAGCGCCATTCAAAATGAATATTCCCATTTTGCTGCTATTGGATGGTATGATGCCAAAAAGCAACAAATCCAATGGAATTGTGGCGGTGCTTTAATAAATGAACATTACGTATTAACAGCTGCTCATTGTATGATCGCAGAATTAGGATTTCCTGATGTTGTGCGTATCGGTGCCGGAAATGTTAAACAACACTATACTGCCGTTGCCAATGAAAAGAATATTAATAAAATTCATAAAATTTATATTCATCCAAAATATAAATCCTTTAAACATTATCATGACATCGCTTTGTTAAAACTGTCACTACCAACAACATTTACAATCAATGTACAACCTGCTTGTTTATGGCAATACTCTGATGTAGAAACCTCTGCCACTTTTACCTCTGTCACATTTCAAAACATCCAGAATACAATAGAGACGCCATCTGCGCCTATTACACCAATACATTTGCAAATGATTACATTAAAAAGTTGCCAACAAATATATGGTACGGAACGACATCTAAAATATGGCCTGAGTGCGCAGCAGCATATTTGTGCTAGTCCGCTAATCAGTGATAATGCTATGTGCCAGGGTAATTCAGGTAGTCCGTTGTATATTCAATTACCAGAATTGAATTGTATGAAATTCATACTTGGTATAGCATCATTTGGTAAATCATGTGCACTGCCACATACGCCATCCGTTTATATCAAAACTTTCCCTTATTTAGATTGGATAGAAAGCATAGCTTTTGCTCAATAATCAAAATACTTGAAATTAGGACATTTATGTTCCAATTTATGAATACAATGTATTAAAAAGACTAAGAGCTTCGTGGCGCAACTTTTAAATATTCTACACCACTTTGCTTAATGGGAGTAAAAACTCAAGTGAACACATTACAAGTCAACATAGTTAAAAAAATTACCATTTCTAAATTATTTAAAGAATTCATTAGGTGTGATAGGGTGCATAAAATGGACTAATGTAAATAGTTTCTGTGTTCAAATTCTATAACTTGACAATCATCGATCACTTGTCTTATAAACAAAAGGCAAACAAAATCGTTGGCAAAATTTCTGCTTATAATAAAATCTATAAACGTAAATATCAGAAACAGCTGGACACATTTTCATTAGAATGCTTTCAATTAAAATGATTTTTCATATTCCATCTAACCATGTAAAAATTGTTTTCCAAAAACTCTGTCCACTAACAGAATTTTAGAAATATTTTAAATTTATGGAGAATGAATGAAAACGGATGCAAAAATAGAATAGAAATTATTATCTTTCATGTGATACGATGTTGAATTTGCTATTTTTAGATTATATGGAAATTTATCGCATATGAATTGTAAAGAAATGTTACAATAAAACTTTTTCATTAATTTTCTTGTGCGCTCAAAAATATCGCATATGTTGGTTTTATTCACACTATTTAAATGATATTTTACAGTATTATTTTTGTATAAATTATTTATCATTAACTTAATCCAATATAACACAATAAGCATAATAAATATTATCTAAGAAGCGTTTATTTTTGCGTTTGGTTTTTATATTCTTAATCTTATTGATATTTGACTTTTGTGTTACACTTTCATTTTCACATTGTAAATTTATTACAATTAGTTATATTACCCTAAAAAAAAGTTTAATCAGGAGAACACACATTTATTTTGAAAATTTCAATGAAATTTGTTCTAATATAAATATAATATTTACAACATATATAAATTATATATAAATATATTTTACATAATTATTGAATATTTATCAATTTTTTTTAAGTGTGTGCCAGTTTTTCTTGATTATTGCACGCAGCGCAATTTGTTTTTTTTTTAATATTTTTTTTCGGTTCTTTTTTTGACATTTTTACATATATTTAATATTATGGCTTTAGTTACGTTCGACAAACTTATTGAACGACGTAATTTACATATAATTTTCATTTTGTTTCTATTTTCTTTTAAATGTTCTATGTGTTAATTTGTAACTTATTCATTTAAAAGTATTTTGCATTTTATTTTAATTCACTATTTTCTACATCATTATGCGGTGTAGAAGTAACTTTGTGCATATGTAACACGTAGAAGAGTTTCGAATAGATGGATCCTACTTTGTTGTTATGCCAATTGCAGACAAAATAACATTTCGAATCGATTTACATGTGAATTTATTATTAGGGTACAGGTTGCCACTGATAGCAAATTGATCTGAAAAACAATCACCGACAAGTTACCAAATATAAGAGAAATTGAAGGTTCTTTTTTCACATTATCTTAATATTAACGCTGAAAAAGTGACAGAGGCTAATCTAATTGCTAAACAAGCTACGTTTCAATGTTAAACCGAAAATCTCTGAGTATAAAGAAAGAATATCAATCTCATATGGTGTAGTTCAAAATTTATAATGTCAGAACCTGTAAATTGTTCGCACAATTTTACAAGACTGATATGGTTAAATCGATTAAAACCA
This sequence comes from Melophagus ovinus, assembly GCA_023089585.1. Classification (NCBI taxonomy): domain Eukaryota; kingdom Metazoa; phylum Arthropoda; class Insecta; order Diptera; family Hippoboscidae; genus Melophagus; species Melophagus ovinus. The sequence continues at coordinate 4,074,490 of JAKKIB010000259.1, read as the reverse complement.
TTCATATTTAATATTTAAAAGATAATTCCATCCTAAACTCTTAAGTGTTACATACATACATACAAAATTATAATACTCTGTGGTGCTTGGTGGTAAAAGCTATTTTCCATTGTTCTTATAATAAGTGTTAATCTCACACAGAATAAACATATTTTCACATAAATAGAAAATCAAATGGAGAATTGTTTCCTCGTAAAACTATTGTTATTCATATATATTTACAGAATTAGTTTAATAATACATTGTAATTAATTTCTTAATATACATATTAATTTTTTGCTTTTTCTAGCAACTGATTTGCTTTCTTTTTTTTCGGTTTTTTATTTGTTTACGTCCATTAAAACTTTTGAGTTGTGACAAAATTATTTTACATTTATGCAAACTAATTGGTGCTAGAAGTAAGTAATATACAAAATATATTTCACTGTTATTTCACCAAGCCCTAGAACTTGATATTTATTTGCGTAAGGCATTTTTTTTTAAAAAAAGTTTGACATTATAATACTGCATATGTTAATTTTTTCTAAGCCCATACATTGCGTCCCAAATATATGTGTCCGAGACAATTTGATTGTATAATCTCTGACTTTTTTTATGGCTATAAGTTAATTACATTAAAGGGGTGCTTGTTTATAAAGTTTTTTTTTTATTTTGAATGAAGCTATTTTAGAAAAAGTACAGAATTGCTCTACTCCAAACAAAACCAATTTAGTTTAAACCATAAAATTTACATGTTAGTATCTAAATTTTAGAAAAATATCACACTTAATGCATAGTGATTTTACAAAGGAAAATCATGTTGTCAACGGGAATGTGTGACAATGATACCATAGATAAAAAATTAATACGTACAAAAATATTATACAAAACCTTAAAATTTAAGGGATTTCTAATATTGAACGTTAAAACTTTGATCAAAATCGGCACTTTTATATACACAATTTTTTCCATAACCCAAAGGTTCTGGATTGTCTTGTTGTTAAAATATTTGAGGCACCGCGAAATAAAAATACCCATATGAGCCTCCCCTTCGTTGTCTATTTAATGTACGTACTTCCGTTATCATAAAAATTGAGATATGCATTTCAAATACAATATGTATCTACAAATGGACCAGTTAACATATATACATTTAAAATTATAAAGCAATAAGAGCTTCATTTCAAATGGCTGCATTTCTTTATACATTTTATTCGCAACATGTCATTTCTCCTCCCAGATAACACACTAAAATATGTGCTTACCCTATAAATATGTAGCACTGCGTTGATGCACTGTCTGTGTTCAAATTGAAAAAAATAAGGTACCTTATGAAACATATACAAGGCGTAAGGTGGTGGGTATACAAGACTTGGTCCAAGCCAAATTTAATTTTCGTACTTGCATTTTTCTTATTTTAGTTGCAATGCATTAACTAACCATAACGAAAATTACGATAGTAGTTGGATTATTATTTTCTTCTTTAGCGTTAACTTTGCATTAGTGTTAGAAATTAAATTACAATAATATGTTCCGGCATAATAACTTTGGCTTATATTTCTTACAATTTACCTTGATTTTAAACGTTGGCTATAGGTGCCTTGCGTGTTATCACATTGCGATTCGATTTATCCTACACATACTGATAACTGGGTGTAACCGTATGTTCGCCACCATCACCATTACTGTCTGCCGGAGTACCGTTACAAAGCAATGGCTCCTGTTCGATAACTTTAATAGAATGTATACCAAAATCGTAATAATTCATCCAATCAATCCGATTCGGTTTTAAGAAACCGAAACACGTACAATCCAGAAAATCTATTAAATTGTAAAATGGTCCACGTGTAAATGGGCTATGACCATTATGAGCTTGAAAATGGCGATATCGTCCACGATTCATGCGTTCATTTGTTGTCATGCCCAAGCAGATAACTTGGTACGTTTGACAAACGGTTAGTAATGTAACCCAAGACATATGTAATAATGAGTTAGCCATAATCCAACCGATCCAGGCATTACATTGGCCTATAGCTCGCAAATCATCTATAATGTCTAAAATAAAAACACTTACTAAGTAATATGATAACAATAATCTCTAATTTCCACCAAATTTTGTTTTTTTTTTTTACAAATAGACAGATACGTGCAAATTACTTTAGAATTTAGAGCTGATGAGATATTTATACATACTTTATACATCTACTGAGTGTTGTAAGCATTTTGACAAAATGGATGCACTTTCAATTATTAGATTATTAGACGTATAGGTAACATTAAACAACCAAGAAATTTGATGGGCAATATCGTGAATAAATATAACTTACTATTTAGTTGAATATTGCAGTTTTTCATATAATACATAATGCCACCGCCTAACATCCAACTGCACATTATTAATAGCACCCATAAAAAACCCATAAAATATGTGTGATTCTTTAAACCAATACAATTGCCTACCCAGGGACAATGGTGATCGAATCGGGCCACACAACGATCACACACACTACAATGTTTTGAGCGTATTGGTCGTCTAACCAAACAGCCAGAACAAAATGCTGATGGCTCAAAACCAATGCCACCACTCTCTGACAATTCCACTATTGTCTGAAAATATAACGAAAAATTTATCAATTTATATATATATGGGTATATTTATTTATATATTCATTTATGACTGAATAACAATTTAAGTTTATTTTATACTTTACACCTTCAAGTAAGAAATATATCAGTTGATATTCTTACCTTAAAGCGTTGCTCTTGCGTTGGTTGTATAATACCAGGATCACCTTTCCACGATTTTAAAAAACATATCCATAATCCTATTGAACTAATTATAAATGCCATTGTTGTTTCTAATGACACAACATCTATAATGTAAACGAACCAAGTAATGTAGAACCATACTTTTGTTGTTAAATATACGCTTAATGGTAATAAAGCCATAAGATGATCATCGAATAAAGTTTTCCCCAATGTATGAAATATACCATATAGACATCCTAATAGAAAAAATTTTATAATATAGGCAACATTTAATGTGAAAATGACGCCAGCTAAATAAAACGCAGTAAATGGGCATACGACCAGTGACCACCAACGTATTCTTTTATCATGCTTTACACGTGCCATCCACGATCGTCGATGTTTATTTATGTAGGAAGCGGCTTTCACACGGTCTGCTACTTTTGCACTTATCCATATAGCACCAGATTGCGCTTCTAACATTGATAATGGTGTTTCACCACGTAAATTTGGTACATCCAAAGAAGCTTTTGATTTTAAAACTAATGTATTAATAGCAGTAGCATTGCGCGCTAAAATTGCCCAATGCAAAGCAGTATTGCCATGTGTATAATCAACCATAGCTGGATTAGCGCCTAAAGTTAATAATAATCGAACAGGATCTAATGCACATACCTGCAAAAAAAAAAATTGAAAAGGGAAACTTCTTAATTATTCAAATTATCACATTTTATCAAAGAAATACTTATATAGAATGAATACATTTAATATAATCATTTTCAATTTCAAATTTAATGGAAACAATTGACATATATCTAAAATATTAATTATTTTACTTCTTAATGACCCATACCTTCCACGCAGACCACATTAAAGCTGTCATCCCACCACGATCTTGTAAATCAGGATCAACCCCTTTCGCAATAAAATATGCAACTAGAGCCGTATGAGCAAATTGTGCTGCTATGTGTATACAAGTACATCCTTCAGCATCTCTTACACGTGGATCAGCACCAGCCGACATTAATAGTACTACAGAATTTAAATGTCCTTGTCTAGTCGCCCAATGTAACGGTGTAGCATTTAATTCTCCACCCACGGCATCAACCACAGCACCTTTTTCTAAAAAATAACGTATTATATCACGCCGATTATTTATAGCTGCCCAATGTAACAATGTAACAGTTTCACTATCCGGTTGATTAACATCCCAACCAGCTTCTACTAACTCTTTAACTCTAGCCGTAGCACCGTATTGTGTCGCTTTAACAATATCAAAACCGCTATAATCTGGCTCCGCTGGTGCACTTTGAATTTGTTGCACCAATGATGCTACCATTCTATCGGCATCACGTTCTGATATTTCTGAATTAGGTACACAGGACCCTGTTGTTGCAGCATTACATGCACTTTGATACATATTAACCAGTTCCTCTAAACTTTATTATACTTTTGGTATTTAGTAGTATTCTAACTTTTCGACTATTGTGGTAATTGTAAAAACCATCTATCTTTAAAACGCGTGATTCATTCAATTCAATTTCCTTATGTCCTTCTAATGCACACACAATAGCACACAATGAAAACACGAAAGTAAAATAAATTATTCTTTCAAGTACATTACAATTACTGGGATTTATAACATTCTTTAAAATTTCCACACTTTATTCTTATAATTTTACTTAAGAATTCACAAAAGGTTTTAATACAAATTGCCTTAAATTCCTATTTTATAAATCAGAGATTTTTCTCTTAATAACAACTACAGGTATTCTATATATATATTACTAACAGTTGTTGAGTTTATTAAGTGTTTAATTATGCAAAATAAACTAAGTAGTTCATTTTTATTTTTATTTTAGTTCGTCTATGTTTGAACAATCTTTTCATTTCGCAAGCCTATGATAATTTACAGAAAAAACATAATGCACTTATTTTGTTATAATTTATGAAAATTGAATTTCTACGATGAAATGAGCGGCAATTTTAATTTTATTTAAACGAAAAACGGTACAAAAAACCTCATATATTGGCGTCAATGACAGTGGATAAAATGGAAAATAAACGAAAAATCAATAACAATATCAATGGAGCAAGGAGCAAAAGTACTACTGAAAGTCACGTGCCTGAAAAAAAAGCGCGAAATAACGAAACCGATACTTACTACGATGAAGCATCCGTTATTGATATTCACATAAACGATGATGATATGGACGACACTAAATTAATTGGGGATGGCCCTGATAATCAACAAACTTCAATAAAATGGTCACGTGCCGATGCACCTGTTTTGGATCCCAAAAGTAATACGTTAATTTTTCAACAAATTGACATAGAGAATTATGTTGGGTCTCCTTTGCCGGGTATGCCTGGCGCACAATGTGGACCGGTGCCAGTTATTCGAATATTCGGAATTACCATGGAAGGCAATTCAGTTTGTTGCCATGTACATGGCTTTTGCCCTTATTTTTACTTAGCTGCTCCACATGATTTTAATACGTCTCATTGTCGGACATTTCGGGAAGCTTTAAATAAAAAAGTATTAGCTGATATGCGTAGCAATAAGGAAAATGTTCAAGAAGCCGTTTTATGTGTTGAAGTAGTAGAACGTTTAAATATTTATGGTTATCAGGGTGATAAAAAACAACGTTATATTAAAATCATTTTAACTTTGCCGAAATTTATAGCTGCAGCTACTCGCCTTTTAAAGCGCGATATCATATGCTCTGACTTCGATTTTCAAGACTGCCGTACGTTTGAAAATAACATTGACTTTGATATTCGTTTTATGGTTGATATGGGTGTGGTAGGTTGTAATTGGATCGAATTGCCTGCTGGCAATTGGCACTTACGAAATCGTAATTCGAAATTATCTCCAGAGAGCCGTTGTCAAATTGAGGTGGATGTCGCATATGATAAGTTTATATCACATGAACCAGAAGGGGAATGGTCTAAAGTGGCTCCGTTTCGTATTTTATCTTTTGATATAGAGTGTGCCGGACGTCGCGGTATATTTCCAGAAGCTAAAACCGATCCTGTTATACAAATAGCGAATATGGTAATATATCAGGGTCATCCAGAACCATTCATACGCAACGTATTTACTTTAAAACAATGTGCTACAATTGTTGGTAGCCAAGTATTGTGCTTTGAGAGTGAAACAGAATTGTTAGATAAATGGTCGAGTTTTGTCCGAGAAGTGGATCCTGATATTTTAACTGGCTACAACATTAATAATTTTGATATTCCTTATCTCTTGAATAGAGCCGCTTATTTAAAGGTGAAAAATTTTGAATTTCTAGGCCGTGTAAAGAATATAAGATCTGTCATTAAGGAGCAAGTACTGCAATCTAAACAAATGGGTCGTCGAGAAAATAAATATGTGAATTTCGAAGGTCGTGTACCATTCGATTTATTATTCGTGTTATTACGTGATTACAAATTACGTTCGTACACATTAAATGCCGTTAGTTATCATTTTTTGCAAGAACAAAAAGAAGATGTCCATCATAGTATTATAACGGACTTGCAAAATGGTGATGAACAAACACGTCGCCGCTTGGCAATGTATTGCCTGAAAGATGCATATTTGCCACTAAGACTTTTAGATAAACTTATGTCAATTGTAAATTATATGGAAATGGCTCGAGTGACAGGTGTTTCTTTAGAATCTTTACTAACTCGTGGTCAACAAATTAAAGTAATGAGTCAATTGTTACGTAAAGCTAAAACCAAGGGTTTCATTGTGCCATCATATTCATCGCAAAGTTCGGATGAACAATACGAGGGTGCCACAGTTATTGAACCAAAGCGTGGCTATTATGCTGATCCTATATCAACATTGGATTTTGCCTCTCTATATCCTAGTATAATGATGGCTCATAATCTCTGTTATACGACTTTGGTACAGCCAAATGCAAGGGATAAATTAGGCTTAACGGAAGATCAAATTGAATGTACTCCTGCCAATAATGTTTTTGTGAAATCTGATGTTCGAAAAGGTTTATTGCCTGAAATTTTGGAATCATTATTATCGGCTCGGAAACGTGCAAAAAATGATCTTAAAAAAGAAACGGATCCATTTAAACGTAAAGTTTTGGATGGACGACAGTTAGCATTAAAGATTTCCGCTAACTCTGTATATGGTTTTACCGGTGCTCAAGTAGGTAAATTACCATGTTTAGAAATTTCTGGATCTGTAACAGCATACGGGCGCAGAATGATTGAAATGACTAAGAATGAAGTTGAATCACACTACACGCGAGCTAATGGTTACGAGAATGACGCCGTAGTCATTTACGGTGACACCGATTCTGTGATGGTGAATTTTGGTGTTAAATCTTTAGAACGCAGTATGGAATTAGGCCGAGAAGCAGCCGAATTAGTGAGCTCCAAATTCGTTCATCCAATTAAGTTGGAATTCGAAAAAGTTTATTATCCATATTTATTGATTAATAAGAAACGATATGCGGGCTTGTATTTTACTCGACCAGAGAAATATGATAAAATGGATTGTAAAGGTATTGAAACAGTGCGACGCGATAACTCACCTTTGGTAGCTAATCTAATGAATACTTGTTTGCAAAAGTTACTAATTGAAAGGAATCCAGAAGGTGCCGTCGAATACGCAAAACAAGTTATTTCAGATTTATTGTGTAATCGTACCGATATTTCAAATTTGGTGATTACAAAAGAGTTAACGAAAACTGATTATGCTGCAAAGCAAGCACATGTAGAATTATCCAAAAAAATGGAAAAACGTGATCCGGGCACCGCACCAAAGTTGGGTGATCGCGTACCTTACGTAATAATATCAGCTGCTAAAAACACACCTGCCTATCTGAAAGCTGAAGATCCATTATATGTATTGGAGAATAACATACCGATCGATGCGAATTATTATTTGGAGCAACAACTATCCAAACCTTTATTGCGTATATTTGAACCAATATTGGGTGAAAAAGCCGAATCAGTATTATTAAAAGGCGAACATACTAGAACAAGAAGTGTGATTACTTCGAAAGTGGGTGGTTTAGCTGGATTTATGACTAAAAAATCATCGTGCCTTGGTTGTAAAGCTCTTATGCCTAAAGGTTATGAGAATGAGCCATTGTGTCCACATTGTGAACCAAAAAAATGTGAATTGTATATGAATGAAGTTATTAGCAAAAGACAAATGGAAGATAATTTCTCTCGTTTGTGGGCAGAATGCCAACGTTGTCAAGGCTCACTACATGAGGAAGTATTATGTTCGAATCGCGATTGCCCAATATTTTATATGCGACAGAAAATACGCATTGATTTAGATAACAAAGAGAAACGAGTTCAACGTTTTAACACACTGAATTGGTAAGAATTGAAATAACAATGGATAACATTGTGCCTAATTTGAAACTGGTTGCAGAAAATACATTTGAAAATTCAATTATTTTGTTCTTTTTTTTTGCACGAATTTAAATATTTTGATTGAAACTAATAATTATTTGCAATTCACTGTTTCAAATTTGCTCTTCTCAAATTTGTATAAATATACGTAAAATACGTAAACAGTGAATAAATGGGTTCTTCATCTTATTTACATATATCCTTAATATTAAAGTGGACATTAATTTTTGTTTAAACATAAATAGTAAATCTTAATTTGATGAATTTTAAAAGTGAACTTATTGATTAGGCTGCGTTTAAAAAGGTTTTTATTCTATATTAATGATTTTACAAAATACTATTAGACTGTGGTGGAAATATGTACCATACTATAAGTTACTCTTTTGCTTTATATAATTGAACAACGAATAATTACATGTGTAGTCTACAGGCATTTTACTTTTACTATGGTAAAAACACTTTACCTAACACTTAAAGCTTTTAAGGTAAGAAAGATATAATACCTTTAGGCATTTAATTTACTCATGTATACAAGTAGTTACAGTCTGTAAGTAGTAGATCGCATTTATTTTCTAAACAATTCTTATCATTACAAATTATAATCGCCTTATACTTTTTATGCTAATATTTTTAACATATAGTTCTGTTACCACAGAGAGTTACACAAACTTTTGGTAATAGGACAAACTAAATGGTACAGTTTGCTGTGTAAACTTTGTTTTTCTAGTTTTATTCTACACATAATTACTTAATTGATTACTTAATATTAGTTTTTGTTTTAAGTATAAAGGGAATAATTATTACATATTTCACTTAAATGGCGCAAAAGACTGAAGGAAAGTTTATCTAATGTTATTTTGTTAAATTATTAGTAAAGAAAAAGGTTATGTCAAACTAGACTATTTGCGACTTTGCAGGGTATTTGATAGCCAATCCATAGCCTGATCTAATCCTTCTCCTTTTGTCGCTGAAGTTTTAAAAATTTGAAACGTACGCGTTTTTAAATTTTCTAAACCTAAGGCATGATGAACTTCGGCCACTGTCATACAACCTTCCATATCTTGTTTATTAGCCAATACCACCAAAACAGCACCAGCCAATTCTTCTTCCCTTAACATGTATAATAGTTCATCTTTGGAAATACCTATTCTATCACGATCTGCTGAATCTACTACATAAATAATGGCATCTGTGTTGCTATAATAACAACGCCAATAGGGTCTTATACTAGTTTGACCACCTAAATCCCAAACTTGAAATTTTAAATTTTTATATGTAACTTGTTCCACGTTAAAACCTATGGTTGGTATTGTGGTTACCACTTCACCAACTTGTAATCGATATAGTATAGTGGTTTTACCAGCCCCATCCAAACCTAATATAAGTATACGCATCTCCCGCGAGCCTAATAAACCTCGAAAATAGCTAAGAATGCCGCCTAGTAAACAAATAAATAAATATATTAATATTTAATCAACATACTGACTTACTACATTTTTTATTGGACAACTTAATAGCAAGAATTTATAACGCTGTTAAATGCCAAATTTCTTGTAATAAAAAGCACTATTAAAAAATGTTTTACTGTACCCATATTTTGTGCTTTTATAGAATTTAAACAGATAATATATTAAATGCACTTTTCCACAAATATAATTTACTTCTGTCTTAATTATTTAGATTTTATAATTATTTTTAAATTAAATTAAATAAAAAATTATCTTCTTCTTATTTATCATCTAATATAACATATGTAAATTATAGTAGAAATGTTTTATTACAATTTAATCGTACTATAAGGTTATTGAAGTTATCAACTAGTTTTATCAACTTATTTTTTAGAAAGGATTTCTAAGAAACAGAGAGTGACTCTTTCAAAGTAATTTTCTCTGTGCAATTTTCATTGATATTTACATATTATGATATCTTTCTTGAATTTAACTTTTCATAATTAGATACTACTAATAGAAGCAATTCGAAGTGTAATTAAAAAAAACTTATTACATATTAAACTAGAGAAACATAAAAGAATTTAGTTGTTGCTAACACAATAAACTAAAGTAAAATTACATTTCACTAAAATTGAATACGGCAATGCTGTATTGCTAATTCGATGCTTTGGCAATCCTTTAAAAACTATGATTATAATGTTGGCAACCGTGAAAGTTATAAGTACGTAAAAGGGGTTTATTAACGCAATTGTAATAAAAAGAAAATTAAAAAGCACTACGTTGAAGTTAATATTAATGTGTAAAAGTATAAAAATACTATAAAAAAATTGTGTTATCAATTGTATAAAATAATCATGAAGTGAATATGTGTAAAATTCGTGTAAAAAAACGAGTCGCGTCATATATAAATGTTGTGTGCATTCGTGAAATAAAATCGGTCGGCTATTGTCTGTAAAATGCAAGAAATTAGATGAAATTTGTCAAAATGTTTATAAAAAGTAATAATAAATTAAGAAGTAATAAAAAATTAAAAATAAGTTAAAGCAAAATAAATGAACATGTTGAGAAAAAAAAGAAACTTCACTTATATAAAGAAATATATAGTTTTTTGTTTCCTTCGTTCCTTTATTTTGTGCATGAAAGTTAGTTAATGTGTTCCCACTTTGTTTGATTTGTTTATTGTTTTTGTAGTGAAATAAAATTAAAGTAGAAAACTGCAAAAAAAATAATAATTGAAAAAATATATATAATATAATTTATACAGAGTATATAAAATATGTGTTGTAAAGTAAAAAATTTTAGTAGAAATTACAAAAATTCAGTTAAACGATCGAAAAGATGCAGCAGTGACAAGATGAAAAGATGAGCAGTATATTATAACTGTAAGGTGAGTTTTGCTTATTAAACAATTTAAGGTACAATATATTGAAGAATCAGTTTTACATAATTACAATTCGGGTATAGCTTAACTTATTTCGTTTAATTTGCTATCAGGGTCTTCTCTTGGGATTCAAGCGCATTCACCAACATATTGCTTGTGTTTATGATTTACAAATGGTATTCATACAGCATTTGTTCACTTATCTATTGTGGTTACATTCGAAATGAAATTATTTTCATTATCATTAACAATAGCAATTATAATAACTTTGAACAAAAGAGTATGATAAAACATAAAATGTAAAAAAGCATAAATCGAAAGTATAGAAATTTGTTGTGTTGTGAAATTGTATAAATTTTCTGTAACAAGTTAATAGAATTTTTATGCGATTTATATATACATCAAACGATTAACTTGAACTTGGTTCGGTTCATATGCATATCCAAAAATTTGCATATGGAAGAATCAAGCACAGCAATAACTGTAAAAGATAAATTAACTCCCATTCAATTTTAAGCTAATTTTAAATTATTCGTGCTTTTTAAATTAATTTTAGTTTTTAAAATGACCAAAAAAAAACTATTTTCCTTTAAGATTTTTGTGTAAGTTTTTACTTTTTCTTGTTAGTTTTAGTATTGTTTTGTTGTATGTGTAGCAACAATTTTCTTTACCGTTTTAGCTTCTTTTTTGGGTTAAAAGAGGCCAGCCGTGAACACTTTTGTTCCTGCTGCTTATTAATATATATATTATGTACTGTGAAACAAAAATGAAAGTATATATATATATATATATATATATATATATATATATATGCAGTATTGTATATATAAAAGCATTGCAAAGAATAAAGTGAGGAGTCCAGAATCAGAATATAGAACTAATACATCTCTATCGTAAATCGCAATAAGCATAATGCGTATCAAATACTTGGTTCTTTTATATGTGTAAGTAAACAGGCAATAGGAAAACAAAGAACACACGTTTGTTAAATATATTAGTATTGCTGGGTAATCCTTATTTATGCTTTGTTCAGTTATTAAAACTTGTTCTTTCTTATGTATATTCCATGCGTATGCATGTAAAGGGATGGGTATAAACTAAGATATAAAATGTGTAGAATAAAATAAAGCGAGATATAAGAAGTGTAGAATCATAATAATATAGAACATAGCAGTTCGCATTTGCAATGTTTTCTTTTATGTTCGAGTAATTAGGGAATAAGAAACCTAATATGTTAATAATTAGGGAATAAGAAAATGAATAACATATCTGCGTTATATTAGGTATGATCAGGGAATAAGAAAGCAGGGAACATACCTGTGTAACATAACACTTAACATAAAGTGTAATAAGGGAATAAGCATGCCAATAACGTGCCGTTAATGTGGGTAACTATTTTTTTGCTTGCTTTGTTTGTTTATTTCATCGTCAATTTTCGTGCAAATATGATTGAAGCAAATCAGTAGTTCTTTTTCTTTTTAAGCAATTAACAAAAAGATTTATGCAAAGTTCTTAAAAAAAATATGTAGAAAGTTAATTAGTTATATAAGTAGGCGTTTGTAAAGTGCGTATATGAAAGTAAATTAAAGTAAGCAAAAGTATTGGCACATGAGATAAATTAATACAAGTGAATTACAGCAATAGAAAAAATGATAGTTATCCATAATAAACATGAAAAATGCAGAGTAATTTGTTATTATAGTAATATTTCGTTTCACTTAGTCGTTTTCTCATACATCTTTTCTTTTCTTCATCAGGTGTATCCTGTCAAACAAACATCCAAAGATCAAGTTTGGATAACTTAATACAGAAAAACTATGCCAAAAGTTTTAACAGGCCTTTGAAATTAACTAGAGAGGTTGATGGAAGAAGGGAAGATTTGCATAAATTGCAAATGAATTAACATTACAATAATTTATATAAAATATATTAATGGAGGGGCAACAGATGAATATTATCAACTATTACCGCGTGATGATTTAGTACAAAGACATTATGTCAAAAGCTTCAATAAGCCCTTTAATGTAATGAATGAGATGGAAGAAAAGAAAGAATGCGTAAGTTGTAAATTAATTAACGTAATAATTGTAAATAATTCAGTTCAACAACAGCATATACATTTATATTAATATTTATTTACATGTAATATTTTAATGCAAAAAAAAATAAAAACAAATTGATGATGAATTACCTAACTTCAATAGTATGTCTGTAATTTTGATAGAGTAAGTAAATATTCAATCAATATACAAATGAAGTTATAATGTATTATTATATATTGAATAAAAAAAAAAGAACTAATGAATTGTTTATTAAAAATATGAAAGGCAAAACGTGTTTATATACATTCTAATGCTCTCTACTAAAGCATGTTTAGATACATTTTGTTGCTTTCATTTCGCGCATGTTAGTATGGTTGTTTGTTCATTCTCTTTATTCTATTACAGAGTTGCAATTTACATATTAAAAAAACATACTTTATATTAAAGGTTAACATTGAACGACTTTAAAAGCCATGTGGTGCGGTGCATGTGTAGCCGGCGTTGATGCGTTGCGTAATGGGTTCAAATCTCACCCGTATGATAAGGGTTTTTGTAGAAAGTTTGTATGAGTTTAATTATGTACGAGCAGAAAGACAACGGAGAAAGAAAGGCAGACGGGGACAGCCAAAACAGACTGACGAGCCGACAAAACAAGAGAGAGACAGGCGACGGACACATAGACAGACGTAGGGACAGACAGACAGGCGACGGACACATAGACAGACAGACAGACAGACAGACAAATCATGGTGACTGACAGACGACAGGGAGAGGCAGACAAACAGACAAGGAAGAGACCAAACAGGCAAAGAGAGAGAGAGACAGACAATAGAGTGATATAGGAGGGATGGGTGAGACAAACAGCGGAGAGACAACAGAGAGAGAAACAAGTGGCAAACATACAGACAGACAACGACAGAGAGAGAGAGAGAGAGGAGACATTTGGAAAGAAAATTGAGTGCTGTCGTTGGTTGTGGGTTGTTGCTGGCTGCTATTTGTGTGTGGTGTGGGAAGAAAGTTCTTGTTGAGTAGGTAAGTTTCTCTCTCTCTGCTCTTTGGGTGGTGAAAAAGTGAGTGAGTGAGTGCATTCATTTATCATTTCGAACTGATTGATGATTGTTGTGAGCTTTTGGGTGTGTTCTCTCTCTCTGATTGTGTAAGATACGATACGTATGACATGTTATTAGTGCACACGGGTGTGTTCGTGGATTGTAGGGGAAGGAAGGAGAGAGATGGAGAGAGATGCTGCTGAAGTGAGTTTTTTTAAGAAAGAGGTCTCTGCAGCGAATATATATTTATAAGTAAGTACACAACGAATGTTATATGTTTCGTCGGGATGGATAATCTGAGACGTTGCCAGCAAGAAAGTTAGTTCTCAAAGTAGAAATAAAAAAATATTTGTTTGCTTTTTTTTAAATGTCTTTTTTATATAAATAATTATTTCTTTTTATACAAATAATATTATAATGTTTATAAATGAAGGAAGGAAACAAAACACATATCATGTTTAGATACATTCTAATATTCTCTGGCAAAGTATGTTTGATACGCTGTAATGTTTTTTTATTTTATAACTACAAGTTAACAACCATTCTATTGTTCTCTGTTCCTGCATATATTAATATGGTTGTTTGCTCATTTTCTATATTCTATTTTATTATACATTAAAAAACATACTTTGTACATTTGTTAACATTAACACGGTTGATAGGATGTATGCTGCCAAAGATTTGTGACTGCCTCTAATGTATTAGATGCATGATTTGAATCTGATGTCATTGTTACAAATTTTTAATAAAAGACATAAAGTGCTAATTATGTTAGCGTAAAGTGGGGTCGGGTGTGGTGTAGGTGGATCGGCGTTGGAGACGGAAGACAAGGTTTTTCGCGTTTAGGTAAGTAGGTTTATAAATGTATATAAAATGTGAGAGTTGTTATTGTTATAAATTGGTGACTCAACGACGGAATGATAATTGGCGGAATAAATGTTACTTATGACAAGACATTACGAACGGTTCAGGGTAATAGTGGTTAGCGGGTCGGCAGATATAAAATTGTAAGATTGTGTTGTGTTTATAAGAACGAATTGTCAACCGACACGAGTGCTGTGACGAGTGGAGTGTAGTTTGGGACACGTCTCTATTTATTTAGTCAATGTGGACAGCAACTTATAAAGACGGTAGAGCGCTGCTACGAATTCATAGCGGCTTTTTTATTAGACAAATTTTACTACCTTTTTTGTTCTAAATTTTTACTTTTATTTTATTATATATAAGGAAAGAAAAAATCCCTATTTCCTGTCCCTTTTTATGATTGCGGGATTCCACAGATACGCATGTTCACCTTGGTAAAATAAAAATAGCGGCATCATCTGGCTGCGCGAGAGAGTCAACAGAATATCTGATCGAGCAGATTCAAATCATGCATCTAATACATTAGAGGCAGTCACAAATCTTTGGCAGCATACATCCTATCAACCGTGTTAATGTTAACAAATGTACAAAGTATGTTTTTTAATGTATAATAAAATAGAATATAGAAAATGAGCAAACAACCATATTAATATATGCAGGAACAGAGAACAATAGAATGGTTGTTAACTTGTAGTTATAAAATAAAAAAACATTACAGCGTATCAAACATACTTTGCCAGAGAATATTAGAATGTATCTAAACATGATATGTGTTTTGTTTCCTTCCTTCATTTATAAACATTATAATATTATTTGTATAAAAAGAAATAATTATTTATATAAAAAAGACATTTAAAAAAAAGCAAACAAATATTTTTTTATTTCTACTTTGAGAACTAACTTTTGCTGGCAACGTCTCAGATTATCCATCCCGACGAAACATATAACATTCGTTGTGTACTTACTTATAAATATATATTCGCTGCAGAGACCTCTTTCTGCTGCCGCTCTTCTCTTTCAATTTTGATCGATCACAAAACCTCTTTAAAAACTCACTTCAGCAGCATCTCTCTCCATCTCTCTCCTTCCTTCCCCTACAATCCACGAACACACCCGTGTGCACTAATAACATGTCATACGTATCGTATCTTACACAATCAGAGAGAGAGAACACACCCAGAAAAGCTCACAACAATCAATCAATCAATCAGTTCGAAATGATAAATGCACTCACTCACTCACTTTTTCACCACCCAAAGAGCAGAGAGAAACTTACCTACCCAACAAGAACTTTCTTCCACACCACACACAAATAGCAGCAGCAACCCACAACCAACGGACAGCACTCACAAGTTCCTTTCCAAATGTCTCCTCGCTCTCTCTCTCTCTCTCTCTGTTGCCTGTCTGTATGTCTGCCACTTGTTTCTCTCTCTGCCGTCTCTCCGCTGTTTGTTTGTCTCACCCATCCCTCCTATATCACTCTATTGTCTGTCTCTCTCTCTCTGTCTGTTTGTTCTCTTCCTTGTCTGTTTGTCTACCTCTCCCTGTCGTCTGTCAGTCACCATGATTTTTCTGTCTGTCTGTCTCTACGTCCGTCTATGTGTCCGTCGCCTGCCTGTCTCTCTGTTGTTTTGTCGGATCATCAGTCTGTTCTGGCTTGCCCGTCTGCCTTTCTCCGTTGTCTTTCTGTTCGTACATAATTAAACTCATATAAACTTTCTACAAAAACCCTTATCATACGGGTGAGATTTGAACCCATTACGCAACGCATCAACGCCGGCTACACATGCACCGCACCACATGGCTTTTAAAGTCGTTCAATGTTAACCTTTAATATAAAGTATGTTTTTTTAATATGTAAATTGCAACTCTGTAATAGAATAAAGAGAATGAACAAACAACCATACTAACATGCGCGAAATGAAAGCAACAAAATGTATCTAAACATGCTTTAGTAGAGAGCATTAGAATGTATATAAACACGTTTTGCCTTTCATATTTTTAATAAACAATTCATTAGTTCTTTTTTTTTTATTCAATATATAATAATACATTATAACTTCATTTGTATATTGATTGAATATTTACTTACACGTTAGTGTAAAATTATGAATACTATCTTTTTGAAAATTACAGACATACTATTGAAGTTAGGTAATTCATCATCAATTTGTTTTTATTTTTTTTTGCATTAAAATATTACATGTAAATAAATATTAATATAAATGTATATGCTGTTGTTGAACTGAATTATTTACAATTATTACGTTAATTAATTTACAACTTACGCATTCTTTCTTTTCTTCCATCTCATTCATTACATTAAAGGGCTTATTGAAGCTTTTGACATAATGTCTTTGTACTAAATCATCACGCGGTAATAGTTGATAATATTCATCTGTTGCCCCTCCATTAATATATTTTATATAAATTATTGTAATGTTAATTCATTTGCAATTTATGCAAATCTTCCCTTCTTCCATCAACCTCTCTAGTTAATTTCAAAGGCCTGTTAAAACTTTTGGCATAGTTTTTCTGTATTAAGTTATCCAAACTTGATCTTTGGATGTTTGTTTGACAGGATACACTCTGCATTTTTCATGTTTATTATGGATAACTATCATTTTTTCTATTGCTGTAATTCACTTGTATTAATTTATCTCATGTGCCAATACTTTTGCTTACTTTAATTTACTTTCATATACGCACTTTACAAACGCCTACTTATATAACTAATTAACTTTCTACATATTTTTTTTAAGAACTTTGCATAAATCTTTTTGTTAATTGCTTAAAAAGAAAAAGAACTACTGATTTGCTTCAATCATATTTGCACGAAAATTGACGATGAAATAAACAAACAAAGCAAGCAAAAAAATAGTTACCCACATTAACGGCACGTTATTGGCATGCTTATTCCCTTATTACACTTTATGTTAAGTGTTATGTTACACAGGTATGTTCCCTGCTTTCTTATTCCCTGATCATACCTAATATAACGCAGATATGTTATTCATTTTCTTATTCCCTAATTATTAACATATTAGGTTTCTTATTCCCTAATTACTCGAACATAAAAGAAAACATTGCAAATGCGAACTGCTATGTTCTATATTATTATGATTCTACACTTCTTATATCTCGCTTTATTTTATTCTACACATTTTATATCTTAGTTTATACCCATCCCTTTACATGCATACGCATGGAATATACATAAGAAAGAACAAGTTTTAATAACTGAACAAAGCATAAATAAGGATTACCCAGCAATACTAATATATTTAACAAACGTGTGTTCTTTGTTTTCCTATTGCCTGTTTACTTACACATATAAAAAAACCAAGTATTTCATACGCATTATGCTTATTGCGATTTACGATAGAGATGTATTAGTTCTATATTCTGATTCTGGACTCCTCACTTTATTCTTTGCAATGCTTTTATATATACAATACTGCATATATATATATATATATATATATATATATATATATATATATATTACTTTCATTTTTGTTTCACAGTACATAATATATATATTAATAAGCAGCAGGAACAAAAGTGTTCACGGCTGGCCTCTTTTAACCCAAAAAAGAAGCTAAAACGGTAAAGAAAATTGTTGCTACACATACAACAAAACAATACTAAAACTAACAAGAAAAAGTAAAAACTTACACAAAAATCTTAAAGGAAAATAGTTTTTTTTTGGTCATTTTAAAAACTAAAATTAATTTAAAAAGCACGAATAATTTAAAATTAGCTTAAAATTGAATGGGAGTTAATTTATCTTTTACAGTTATTGCTGTGCTTGATTCTTCCATATGCAAATTTTTGGATATGCATATGAACCGAACCAAGTTCAAGTTAATCGTTTGATGTATATATAAATCGCATAAAAATTCTATTAACTTGTTACAGAAAATTTATACAATTTCACAACACAACAAATTTCTATACTTTCGATTTATGCTTTTTTACATTTTATGTTTTATCATACTCTTTTGTTCAAAGTTATTATAATTGCTATTGTTAATGATAATGAAAATAATTTCATTTCGAATGTAACCACAATAGATAAGTGAACAAATGCTGTATGAATACCATTTGTAAATCATAAACACAAGCAATATGTTGGTGAATGCGCTTGAATCCCAAGAGAAGACCCTGATAGCAAATTAAACGAATAAGTTAAGCTATACCCGAATTGTAATTATGTAAAACTGATTCTTCAATATATTGTACCTTAAATTGTTTAATAAGCAAAACTCACCTTACAGTTATAATATACTGCTCATCTTTTCATCTTGTCACTGCTGCATCTTTTCGATCGTTTAACTGAATTTTTGTAATTTCTACTAAAATTTTTTACTTTACAACACATATTTTATATACTCTGTATAAATTATATTATATATATTTTTTCAATTATTATTTTTTTTGCAGTTTTCTACTTTAATTTTATTTCACTACAAAAACAATAAACAAATCAAACAAAGTGGGAACACATTAACTAACTTTCATGCACAAAATAAAGGAACGAAGGAAACAAAAAACTATATATTTCTTTATATAAGTGAAGTTTCTTTTTTTTCTCAACATGTTCATTTATTTTGCTTTAACTTATTTTTAATTTTTTATTACTTCTTAATTTATTATTACTTTTTATAAACATTTTGACAAATTTCATCTAATTTCTTGCATTTTACAGACAATAGCCGACCGATTTTATTTCACGAATGCACACAACATTTATATATGACGCGACTCTTTTTTTTACACGAATTTTACACATATTCACTTCATGATTATTTTATACAATTGATAACACAATTTCTTTATAGTATTTTTATACTTTTACACATTAATATTAACTTCAACGTAGTGCTTTTTAATTTTCTTTTTATTACAATTGCGTTAATAAACCCCTTTTACGTACTTATAACTTTCACGGTTGCCAACATTATAATCATAGTTTTTAAAGGATTGCCAAAGCATCGAATTAGCAATACAGCATTGCCGTATTCAATTTTAGTGAAATGTAATTTTACTTTAGTTTATTGTGCTAACAAAAACTAAACTTCTCAAGTTTCAAGCTTAAGTTTCTCTCTGAAAAATAATATTATTATTAATATTTATCTTATTATTGGATAATTTAAATTTCTGTGTTTTTACAATGTATATAATTATGAGGTGGCTAGTAAAAGAAAGGTGAAATACGTTAATAAAATATTACAAATCATACATCTCTTTCACACTTGTTGACCCTTTATATTTTAAAATATTACTTTAATGTGATACAGAAATCACTTCATTATACATGCTGTAAATTAAAAAGAATTTTAAACTGCATACAGTAAAATGTCTGTATGTGCATTTAATGAAGTAAGTTAATTTATCCATCCAAAAAATGAGTAAAGTGAAAGGATTGCAAAATATTAAATTGTGTTGAAAGCAAAAATGTCATGAAAAATACAACGACTTCTATTTATTTATTGCATAGTAGTAAAAGATATATTAAAGTATATTTAAAAAGAATATAAAAAGTTATGCATTTTACCTTGTGTGTTTAAGCACATTTGTGAAAACTGTGTTACAAAAAATAATTGAATTACGAAGAGCAAAACAGTTGAATTACAAAGAATTTTGTGTTTAAGATATTAATTAATAAAATGACTTCGCCTTCACCGGCAAATAGTCCTATGCCACCTCAGGCTCCTAGTCCAATGGGACCGCCACCACAAAGTCCTGTATCTTCACCTCAAGGGCCATATTCTCATCCATCACAACAAGGTCCAGGCATACCCTCAAGTCAACAAGTAACTGGTGGAACCCCCCAAGGTCCAACGCATGGTCCGCCGCACATGCAAGGCCCACCACCTGGTCCTGGACATCATGGACCATCTCCACCTGGACATCCTGGAGGCCCGTATGTCCACCCCATGCAACATGGTCCGCCTCATAGTTCACCACATGATGGTCCAATGACTACGCAGCAACACGGAGTGCCCCAACATGGACCGCCACCAGGCCAACATGGACCCCAAGGGCCACCCATGGCGCATACACCACCTCATGGTGTGCCATCACAGCATGGTAGTTCTCAACAACAACCTGGTATTCAAGGCGCTCCGCCTCCTCATATGAATGGACTCCAAGGACAAGGGCCTCCCTTACCTCAGGGACACCATATGCCACCACACCATCAAAGCATGAGTACAAAATATCTATTACTGCTTTAAATAAACTATTTTATCTAACACTATTTATTTTTAAATGTAGGTCCACACATGGCAATGCAAATGACCCCACAGGGTCCTAATATTCCACCAATGTCATTTCAATCACATGGCATGCCACCAAATGTAAGTAATTTTTTCTATATTATTCTCGAGTGCTTTTTATTTTTTGCACTAATTTTTGTTTGCTTTTTAAATGCATTACAACAAAAGGTGTAGGGTAGTAATAGGTTGTGACCAACCATAACCTTTTTATTTACTTAAAAATTGTTATCCATTTTATTAGAAAAAAAAAACAAACAAAAAATTTATACAAAAATAAGAAAATTGGTCACATTGTTAATTTCCCACTGATTTTAGTTGATCAGCTGTAGATATTAATTGTTGTAAATCTTGACGTAAATTTTCAGTACTAGCACATATTAAATTAGGTGCCATTACATCAAATTGTTCGCCCTTCGGATTCGTTACCACCCCACCACTTTCACATATTAATAAATAACCAGCAGCACAATCCCATGGGTACATGTCCTCTACGTGATAAGCGTCTAAATTACCAGCGGCTACCATACACAATGATTCTACCACACTGCCATAAGATAAAAATCTTCTAGATTGTGCACCTATAGAATATATACGTTTTATATGTTTATTACGTATTTTCTGATCATGCAACAATGATATCTCGTAACCCACATTCGCATCATTTATCTAGAAAATAAAAAAGAAAATTTCAAAATAACCTTTACATTAATCGAAGTTTACCGAATCGAAGTCATTTTCTAAATTAAGTTAACCTTAATG
The DNA here is from genome assembly GCA_023089585.1 of Melophagus ovinus. Classification (NCBI taxonomy): domain Eukaryota; kingdom Metazoa; phylum Arthropoda; class Insecta; order Diptera; family Hippoboscidae; genus Melophagus; species Melophagus ovinus. The sequence goes on along the minus strand of JAKKIB010000259.1, from coordinate 4,052,548 downwards.
GCCTTTGTAGTCCTTAGCTAAATTATAACACGCAGTTTTAACAATATTTTGACAAAAATTTGATAACTTATAATGCTTCGGTTCCAAGCTTTAAAAAATTGGTCGAAAAACATTTCTATGACTAATTCTTTTATAAAGCCTAATTTGAAGTTGAAACAACTTAACAGTAAGGAAAATTTAGATAAATCGAATCATATCTTATCATTAATGAGTTTTTGAAATTTTTCGAAAAATGACCGTAAAAATTTGAACAGTCTTGATGTTTAAAATATTATTTCTATGTTATTGTCTACATGTATATATATATATATATATATATATATATATATATATATATATATATATATATATATATGACAGATATTACAATGTATATAGTTGAGTAAATACAAAAATACAAACCTTATTGCAATCACTAACATGTATAGGATGACCATTACAGAAAGCTCCCATACCTAGTTGTGTTGTATATATTTTTTGTTGTATTGGATTATTAACAATGCCCAATACAATGATTTTATTTATGGCTAAAGCAATTGAAACACATGTATGTGGAATTTGTTTAATAAAATTCGATGTACCATCGATGGGATCAATGAACCATGTAGGTATATCTGTAAGACTTTTTACAATATGATTATTTTTAGCTGTATCTTCTTCACCAATGAATTTATGTTCGGGATAAACTTTTAAAATTTCCTCAATTAAGAATTCTTCAATGCGATTGTCGTAATCAGTGACAACATCGTAAAAATCCGTTTTAATATTAATGTGTTTAGATGTTTGAGTGTAACCTTCAAGTAAAATCTCGCCAGCTTTCATTGCCAATGGATAGATAAAATTATAAAATTCGTTTATTAAATCTTTATTAATCGTTGACGACATATTTGTATATTTCCTTCAAAATTATTGTTTATTACTATTCTTGTTATTTAATACTTTGATCAGATTTTTCGTGTTAGCCCTTTTGTTGTTTTTGTGTTTTGCACTTTATTTTATTTTTTTGTTACTAATTATTATTATATTTAAAGTTAATCGTAAAAAGATTGCTTTTAGCACTGTTCTAACATAATAAAAAAGCAAGACGTAATAAAACAAAGCAAAACAAGTTTAGCCACAAAGAAATTATATTCCTCTCCAATTTTGTTATTCATTTAATTTAAACATTTTTTATATATAGTTTCATTTTACATTTACATTTAAGAAAGCAGTTCTTGTTCATTATATCGTTTGTAATTGGGTACATTCAGTTCGGATTTAAATAAAATATTTGCAAATGACGTACTTTTCCATACGTGAATAAATATAGAACATTAAAAACATAAACCCTTGATATTGGGAATATTGTTGATTCACCTATAACATACAATTTTAAGTAATTATTAATATCTGTTGAGATAAATTCAAAAAATCTAATTGCAATAATCAAAATTGGTAGGGCATTGGAATATTGCCTCAGTTTTATTTTATTTTTTGTGTTATTGGCAATTTTTCTATACTTGACAACGATTAATGTTTTATTTAATGTATTTGATAAATTAAATTCAACATTCAAATACATAAATATACAAAGGCATATATCTTCACATACATTCAAACCACAATGAAGTGGGTGTGTGCGCGTAAGCATCAGATTGTGTAATAAGTTCTTGGTAACAAAGAAACAAAAAAAAACGGTTTTAGAGTTTTAAATATCATTAATAACTTGTGTTCTTTGAACTGGTTGAACAATGTACTTGTGTATTATTTATATCTGCTTTTGATATAAATCTAATTAAAAATATTTTCATTTTATGTTTTTGTGGTTCCAGGTTAATTATAAATTTTTTTTAATAATACTATTTTTAAAAGAAACCAAGCAAAAACAAAACGCAGTTTGTCGTTTTAATTATGAAAATTATCATAATTAATATTTTTAACCCTCGTCTTTCAGGGACCGCCAACTGGACCTGGGCAGGGACCCCCAGGCCCACCAGAGCGGCCTGGTCAGGAAAATCTACATGCATTGCAAAGGGCTATTGATACCATGGAAGAGAAAGGTCTTCAAGAAGATCCACGTTACACTCAATTGTTGGCGATACGGGCTACCTCGAAACACCAACACTTAACTGGTAATCAAGTTAATATGTTACGTACCCAAATTACCGCTTATAGATTATTGGCTCGTAATAAGCCAATATCAATGCAAATGCAGCAAGTCCTACAGCAAGCAGCAGCACAACAGCAGCAGCAGCAACAACAACAACAACAACAGCAGCAGCAGCCGGTGGGTCCTCCACCCCACCCATCCGATCATATAGGTATGCCCGGTCCGACTCCTGGAACAGGCATACCCGGACCTAGTGGGCCACCTCAACAACCTGGCAATACCGGGACACCACCACAATGTCCAACCCCACCATCTACTCCATATAATCAGCAAATGCAACAGGGTAAAATGCAACCACCACCACATACGCAACCAGGACAAATTCCACCAGGTCCAACACCTCCACCACCACAATCTCACCCAAAAATGCATCAAACGTCTAGTAATGCCAAACCACCTGGTACAACTCCAGTGCCAACAATGATGACCGGTGGTCAGCCTCCAATACCAACACCAATGCCTGCTGCTGTAGCAGCACAGGGAGTGCGTGCTCAAGGACCAATCGGTATGTCACCACAATCTACTCCTAAACAAGGTGCTCCGCCTCCACATCAACCAATGCCAAAACCCAATCGAATTACTACAGTTACCAAGCCTATTGGTTTAGATCCCATTGTTTTACTGCAAGAACGAGAAAATCGCATCGCCTCGCGCATGGCGTTACGCATGCAGGAATTACAACGTTTACCAGCAACAATGCCTGAAGATTTGCGGTTACAGGCAGCAATAGAATTACGTGCATTGCGTGTGTTAAATTTCCAGCGACAACTTCGTACTGAAATTGTTCAATGTACACGGCGTGACACTACACTTGAGACAGCCGTAAATATCAAGGCATATAAGCGAACTAAACGGCAGGGCCTTAGGGAAGCCCGTGCTACTGAGAAATTAGAGAAACAACAAAAATTGGAGGCGGAACGGAAACGTCGTCAAAAGCATCAAGAATTTTTAGCTGCTGTATTGCAACATGGAAAAGACTTTAAGGAATATCATCGCAACAATAAAGTACAAGTGGCTCGAATCAATAAAGCTATTATGAATTATCATGCTAATGCGGAGCGTGAACAGAAGAAAGAACAAGAACGAATTGAAAAAGAACGCATGCGTCGTTTAATGGCCGAAGATGAGGAAGGCTATCGTAAACTGATCGATCAAAAAAAAGATAAACGTTTAGCTTTTCTTTTATCACAAACTGACGAGTATATTAGTAATTTAACTCAAATGGTGCGGCAACATAAAGATGATCAGAAGAAAAAGAAGGAGGAAGAACATAAGCGCTTATTGCAATATAAAAAGGAACTACTACTTAGTGGAGAATATGTTAATGTTGATGATAGTTGTATGGTGGCTGATTTACATGTTGCAGTTATCGACTCATCCACTGGTAAAAAGTTAATGGGTGAAGAGGCTCCTTTATTAAAACATTTGAACCGCTGGTTGGAACAACACCCTGGTTGGGATTGGGCCGAAGATGATGATGATCAGAATGTTCATGAAACGGAATCTAATAGAAAAGAACAGCAAGAGCAACAACAGCAGAATGAAAAAGAATTGAATGAAAATAAGCAACAAGAACTTCAGGATATTAAAAATATAGAAGAAGTCCAAGTGGCTGATGAAGACGCCAAAGATTTAATAACGAAGGCTAAAGTTGAAGATGATGAGTATCGCACAGAAGAGCAAACATATTATAGCATTGCTCACACTATACATGAAAAAGTGTTTGAACAAGCTAGTATTATGGTCAATGGCAAATTGAAGGAATACCAATTAAAAGGATTAGAATGGTTGGTTTCACTTTATAACAACAATTTGAATGGTATCCTAGCTGATGAGATGGGTCTTGGAAAAACGATTCAAACAATTTCTTTAGTTACATACTTAATGGACAAGAAAAAGGTAAATAAAATTTCTTCATAAAAACAGGAAAAATTTACTGTCGTTTCAAGGTAGATTTTAGGTTTTTCTTAACCATAAAAAAAGTAAGTAAAAACATTCTAGATTTCGTTGTGGACGATTGTCAGGTAGCTTGTATAAAACAATGTTATTGCACTCACATATTAATTTAGTTTGATTTCATTGTTTTAGGTAATGGGACCCTACTTGATTATTGTACCTTTATCCACTTTGCCCAATTGGGTATTAGAATTCGAAAAGTGGGCACCATCAGTAGTTGTTGTCAGTTATAAAGGTTCGCCCCAGGGAAGGCGTTTATTGCAAAATCAAATGCGTGCTACAAAATTTAATGTATTACTTACCACATATGAATATGTAATCAAAGATAAAGCCGTTCTAGCCAAAATCCAATGGAAATATATGATTATTGATGAAGGTCATCGTATGAAAAATCATCATTGTAAATTAACCCAAGTGTTGAACACACATTATATAGCACCGTATCGTTTACTTCTAACCGGTACACCTTTGCAGAATAAATTGCCAGAATTGTGGGCACTGCTAAATTTTTTATTACCATCTATATTCAAATCGTGTTCAACTTTTGAACAATGGTTCAATGCACCGTTTGCTACCACCGGTGAGAAAGTAGAATTAAATGAAGAAGAAACAATTTTGATTATACGTCGGTTACACAAAGTGTTACGGCCATTTTTGTTACGTCGTCTTAAAAAAGAAGTGGAACATCAGTTACCAGATAAAGTGGAATATATCATCAAATGCGACATGTCTGGATTGCAACGTGTACTATATAAGCATATGCAAAGCAAAGGTGTATTATTAACAGATGGTTCAGAGAAGGGGAAGCAAGGTAAAGGTGGTGCTAAAGCATTAATGAATACAATAGTACAGTTGCGGAAATTGTGCAATCATCCCTTTATGTTTCAACATATTGAGGAGAAATATTGCGATCATACTGGTGTTCATGGTATGGTTAGTGGCCCCGATTTATATAGAGTTTCCGGTAAATTTGAATTATTGGATCGTATTCTACCCAAATTGAAAGCTACAAATCATCGGGTGCTACTGTTCTGTCAAATGACTCAATGCATGACAATTATTGAAGATTACCTTGGGTGGAGGCAATTTGGCTACTTACGTTTAGATGGTACAACCAAAGCTGAAGATCGTGGCGAATTGTTACGTAAATTTAATGCGAAAGACTCGGATTATTTTGTATTTTTGCTGTCTACTCGAGCGGGTGGCCTAGGTTTAAATTTACAAACAGCTGATACGGTTATAATATTTGATTCAGATTGGAATCCGCATCAAGATTTGCAAGCACAAGATCGGGCTCATCGTATAGGTCAACGTAATGAGGTCCGGGTTTTACGTTTAATGACGGTTAATTCGGTGGAGGAACGTATTTTGGCGGCTGCTCGCTATAAACTAAATATGGATGAGAAAGTTATACAGGCAGGTATGTTTGATCAAAAGTCCACGGGGAGTGAACGGCAACAGTTTTTACAAACAATTTTACATGCGGATGATGTTGATGAGGAAGAAGAGAATGAAGTTCCTGATGATGAGATGATTAATATGATGATAGGAAGATCAGAAGAAGAGATTGAATTGTTCAAAAAAATGGATATAGATCGTAAAAAAGAAGATGAACGTCTTCATCCAGGCCGAGAGCGATTGATAGATGAATCTGAATTACCTGATTGGTTGACGAAAGATGACGATGAAGTTGAACGTTGGCACACCTATGACGAGGATACCATATTAGGTCGTGGCAGCCGTCAACGTAAAGAGGTTGACTATACAGATAGTTTAACTGAAAAAGAATTATTACGTGCTATCGATGATGGTGCAGAATTTGAAGAAGATGAGGAAGAGGAAGAATCCAAGCGTAAAAAGCGGAAACGTAAAAATCGCAAAGACGATTCGGATGATGATTCAATTATCTTAAAGCGTAGACGTCGGCAAAATCTTGATAAAAAGATTAAAAAACAAATGAATAAAATAATGTCAGCAGTTATTAAATATACACACGATGATGGTCGAATTCTTTCAGAACCGTTTATGAAATTGCCATCACGTCAACGTTTACCCGATTATTATGAAATTATTAAACGCCCAGTGGACATTAAAAAGATACTACAGCGCATTGATGATTGCAAATATGGTGATTTAGATGATTTACAGAAAGATTTCGTGCAATTATGTCAGAATGCACAAATTTATAATGAAGAGAATTCTCTTATTTATTTGGATTCGATTGAATTACAAAAATTATTTATAAATACTAGACAGCGCGTTACAGCAGCAGCAGCAGCATCAGCATCAGCCTCTTTACAATCTGGGAATTGTGGTGGTGGTGGGGATACCATTGGCATGGTTTCCGATAATTCAGAAAATGACGAAGACGATAATGGAAATCAAGATAACTCGGACGATGAAGAAATTGCTACAACTTCAGCAGCAACTGTTAAAATGAAATTAAAATTAAATAAATCAGTAACCAGTTCTGCTAGCGCACCAACGCCATCATCCTCATCTACTGGTGTTAGTGGATCGCTTGGTGGTGGCATAGGGGCCGGCAGCAATAGTGGCAGCAGCAAAAAGCACACTCGTCGGAAGCGATCACAAAAGAAGTATGCCATTTCTGATGACGACGATGATGATATGGATTAGCTACCACTTGGTGTAATATTCTCTTTGCATGCTCATAACAGTTAAATACCCAATTGCTTTTAAAATACATTACGCATATTAAATAAGAAATATATTTGACGCAAGATTTCTGCACTTATATAACTTATTTTCACGTTTTTTTCTCCCTTTTTGCTGTAAAATAAAAGTGACTCCAGAATAATCATTTAACTACTAGACTAGAAAGAGACTTATTCCAATATTTTAAAATATTCACAAATTTATAATCATTATATTTTAATCTAATAAATAAGTTTAATAAAATTTTCAATTCTTTTTGCGACATACAATTTGCTCAACTGTATATAAAATCTCATTCGGAAATGGCAAAACATTAGATTTGATGGGAAGTAATAATAACATTAAATAAATAGATGTGTGTTGTTGTACACAATGTTCAAAACATTTTCCAAAATTTTTTTTGCCAGAGAATAAATATTTAAGATGTAACCGAATTCTTACATAGAAGTTCAGTTTCTACATAAAACTTGCTTAAAGTGTATACTGAATTTGCTTTTACTGCACCAAAAATAATGGTATTTCCATAATTAAGTTTTCTTCGATAAAAAAAAATTATTGCTCAATGCGGTATAAGTAAATTTTTATTTTGTACATTTTCTTTTTATTTTTTATTTGCTTTTTATTTTGTTTGGTTTGATCAATTTGATTCTCTTTTATAAAAACAGGCAAACATAAAATTTCAACAATAAAATCTACTTAACATAGATAGTTCAGTTTAAATCATACTATGGTCAGATTAATTATTTTATCTGTCCTCTCTATTATACTAATATCTTGCTTTTAATAATTGTAATTTACTACTCTTTTTGAATATATGTTTATATTGTTTAAAGATTAGCCTCAATTGCCATAATAATTTAAATTTTTATATTATACTTCTGCATTATTCTACTATACAATTTTACTAGAAACTAAAGCAGGAATTAATTTGTACCGCACAGGTTTTTCTTGAGTATCTCCTTATATACTTTCAAAACGGTTTAAGCATGTAAGAATTTTTAATTTGGACTATTTTTGAAATCATTTTTTCAAATGTGTAGTAGCACAACAATAAATGATTTTGAAAAAAAGAGATATCATTTTATATATTATGTAACGTCATATTTCATTATGTTAAATTTAAAATTTTATGGTTAATGTTAAGTATAAAATTGAGAAATATATTTTTATGTACAATGTACTATTAAATTAATCTATGGAAGTACATTTCATTTTTAAAAGTTTTTCTATTTAGGATAATGAATACGAAGAAGAATAATAAAAAAAACTGCATTCCAATTATGTCTCGATTATTTACAAAGAAAAAAATTCTCATAAAATTGAACAATCAAACACATATATATATATATATATGAAATTTCACTTTTATAAAGCTTTACATGTTTTTAAACATGACGTACTTAAAATTAAGATTAGCTACAAAAGTTAATTATAAACAAGTATTACAAATGAGAGTTTCTTGTAATTTAACAAATAGTATACATTGGTTTATTGATAAACATACATACACATATAATTCATTCAACATAAATAGCAAGGCATTGAATAAGGAAACATTGTGCATGACATTCGCTTACATTTCACCCAATAACCTATTCAATGTGCTCTTTACATAGTTCTGTAAATATTACGAAGAAAGAAAGCTGCTAATGCGATTAAGCGCGGAACGCCACAAGAGATATTTATATTTTCTTAAAAAGATACCTTTTTTCTTGTTTCTTCTTTTGTTTTTTCTAAAAAAAAGCTTAGTTGTAAGCGCAGCTTACGTGGCGGAGGTTGTGTACCTTTATTATACTAATATATATTTTAAATGTTTTTTCAATAATAAAACATAAAATATGGAAGAGTATAAAATTCAAAAAATTTTATGATTCTCTATTATGTTTTGTAATATCACTAAATAAAAAAAATGTTTTAAGATAATTATTTGGATTTCTATGGTATTCGATTAAGCATTTTCAAATTTGTCTGAATAAATGTAAATAAATAAACAAATGTACAAAAGATACGTGTATATATATGTGTGTGTGCGTGTGTGTATCTATAAAGTGAAAGCGGACCATATTTGCTGATTTAATACTGCGGAATAATTAACATATAACTATTTTTTTAATTTTAACATAATATTAATTTTTGTTGTTGTTATATGCAAATATATTTTGAGTTATCTTGTAAATTATATTAACGTTTAAAAGTAAAAACAAAAATTAAATCGAAAAGCGATTTAACAAGTTGTAATGAGAAATTATTGCCATTAGAATCTTCATTAACATCAACATTAACATTAACATCAGCATCATTGTTAACAATAAACTCAATGAAAGAGAAAATCAAAAGATTTCAACAGCAAACAGAAAACAACAAACTGCTTGACAATTCTATTATTGATAATATTGATGATAATGATGCATGTAATGATCAAAAAGATTGTAATGATTTTATGTTCGAAAATGCGTCAACTACAACTACTGAAACAACAAATCAAGATAATACCAGAAAAACGGCCATGACTTCTCTTTACAGTAACAATTCATCTGAGGCTGCTGCTGTTTTATGTAATGGCAAAATTACCGCAATTGTTAATTGTTGTCGTGATGTGAATTGTAAACTGAACATTACATCAATACCATCCGCCTGTTCATGTACGTTTAAAAGAGAAATTATAACCAAAGAGATTTGTAAGAGAAAATTGAGTAATTCCATGAAACATAAGCGTTCACAATCCTTACAATTCGCTGTTAATACAGCACCGGATAATGACGATAAACAAATATATTATGGAAGGCAACAGCAGCAGCAACAACAACAAGGAGGACAAGGAAATAAACAACAACAGCAAGAACATAATAATTATATAATAACATCTTTTTGGCGGTGGTTATCGATACACAACTATTGGCAGCAGCTTTCATCAGCAGAATTAATCTTACAAATTAAACTTGATTTATTCAATTTGTTATTATTCTTGATGGCATTTTGTACACGTTTTTACCGTTTAAATTCGCCACGTTATGTAGTATTTGATGAATTACATTATGGCAAATTTATATCTCATTATGTGCGTAACATATTTTTCTTTGATAATCATCCGCCACTTGGTAAACAATTGATATCTGCCCTAGTAGGTAGCATCGGATATACCGGCAATTTTACTGTTTCACATGTTGGCTCGAAATATTCAGACAATGTACCAATTTTTTGGTTACGTTTTATACCCGCTTTGTGCGGTAGTATACTCCCCACAGCTACATATAATTTATTGTTAGAATCAGGACTCAATCGTTGGTGTTCCCTATTGGGTGGCATATTAATAATTTTTGATAATTCCTTATTAACTCAATCACGTTTCATACTTATGGAATCGATGCTATTATGTTTTTCCACATTGGGCTTAATTATGTTGCTGCGCTTTCAGAAAGTCCACTTCCCGAATCCATTGTGGTTAGGTTATGGTATTATTGCCGCTTCCTTATTGACCTGCGCCATTTGTATTAAATACGCTGGCATATTTACCTTCTTTTTAGCTGTTTATTTAATACTGAAACAGATATGGGATCAACTTTATGATGTTACCAAATCAAGTACGTTTCTAATAAATCATTAAAATATCAACAGCCATTGAAAGCATTTCACATACTTTTTCTTATATTTATTAAATAGATCTCCAATTATGTCTTCAAGTTGGTGCACAATTTCTTATATTTACTATAATACCGTTATGCCTTTATTTATTCATATTCTATATGCATATACAAACGTTATACCGTGCTGGACCACACGATACTGTTATGACTAGTGCTTTTCAAGCATCGTTAGATGGTGGCCTAGCTTCAATTACCAAAGGTCAACCAGTAACTGTGGCTCATGGTTCACAAATAACCTTACGACATTCGTACGGCCGCACTTGTTGGTTACATTCTCATGCCCAAGTTTATCCAGTACGTTATGCGGATAAACGTGGCTCATCTCATCAGCAGCAAGTTACATGTTATTCATTCAAAGATGTTAATAATTGGTGGATTGTAAAAAGACCTGATACGGATGATTTAGTAGTAGGCGATGTACCTGATGTTATACGCGATGGTGACATTATACAATTAGTACACGGCATCACCAGTAGAGCATTAAATTCACATGATGTTGCAGCACCAATAACTCCACGTTGCCAAGAAGTTTCTTGCTATATAGATTATGATATTAATATGAAAGCGGAACTCTTATGGCGAGTCGACATACTTAATAAAGAGACTGAAGGTTCCATTTGGCATGCCATTAAGTCTGAAGTACGTTTAACTCATGTAACAACAGGGGCTGCATTACGTTATACTGGTCAACAATTACCAGAATGGGGTTTCAATCAACATGAAGTGGCAGGTGATCGCATTGTTGAAAGTAAAGATACCATTTGGAATGTAGAGGAACATCGTTATACTAAAGCACAAGATGAACGTGAACGTGAACGACAATTGTTGAAAGCTGAAATGCTACCCACCAAACCGACAAAATTAACATTTCTTCAAAAATTCTTCGAATTGCAAAAAAAAATGTTTTGGCATAATCAGCAAATGCAATCACATATGTATAGTTCAAATCCTTTAGAATGGCCACTATTAACCAAAGGAATCGCTTATTGGGTAGATCAGAAATCTAATGGTCAAATACATTTACTTGGCAATCTATTTATCTGGTATACTGGCTCTACTGCCCTGGTACTCTATGCAATTTTGGCCGTTTTTTATATAATACGGCGCCATCGCTTATATTACGATATTGATAATGATGAATGGCAACGTTTCATTGCGTTTGGTCATATACATTTAATGGGTTATATTATACATTACTTACCATATTTTTTTATGGATCGTACATTATTCCTGCATCATTATTTGCCCGCATTTCTTTTCAAAGTTCATTTATTGTGTTACATGATTCACCATCTGGATTATTTATTAAGAAAATATTCTTGTACTTCACATAAAAAGATCACGTGGATTCTATTATATTACCGTTGTTTGGTGTTATGTTGGTTATTTGCAGTGATAATAATCTATGTACGTTTTTTGCCAATTACCTATGGCTTAAAAGAATTATCAACTACTGAACTAACGCAACTGCGTTGGAAAGACACTTGGGATTTTGTGTTGCAAAGAGATTTAATTTTACGATGAAAGTAATATATACGCTTTGTACTGCGCTCTACTGTACAAATATGATGAACCATTTTCGGTTTAGTTATTATTTAATGGCAAAATTGTGTGAACAATAAAAAAATCATAATTATTAGAACAATTATCTTCATTCTTTGTATTTACTCTCCAAAAAAAAAAAAACAAAAAACAAAATGTTTCTATTTTTTAGATTGTGACGGTACAAAATCTTTGTACATGATTGTGATGTTGAATACACTGGACATAATTTTTATGAATAATTCTCAATAAAATTTATATCACAATTTTTGATAATTGTTCCTATTCATAAGTTTCATCTACAATTGTTGGTTCAAAATTAAAAAGAAAACCACGATATACATAACTGAGGCCGACATCTGAATTGGGTGGAAAATCTGCGCATAGCTGCATACATTTTTGTGTTGACCAATAATCAGCATTTTTTTCTATTTCCGGTTCCAAGCCTGACATACGATAGTAAATACATAATATGTGATTACGTTTCTGCCCATTTAAATATTCAACCACTTTGGTTAACAAAGCTTTATCAATTTGTGTACAGTAACTAATATCGAGGTACTTTAAATTTGGACAAGCTTGTAAGAATTTTAATACCGTTTCATTGGTTAAAAAGCGTGCATGCCGCAAGCACAATATTTCCAGACGTGTCATTTGCGTGTAACGTTCAAAAAACTCTGAATCGTAATCACAATTACACAATGCCAACAATTTCAATTTACTTCGATTCAAATATGGCAAACCAACATCCCAGTTCTGAGTAAGTGGCATAAAATACAAGTCGACACCCAAGCCAATAATTGAGGCATTTTTTTCTTGTAATATATGAAAAAATTCTTGAGTTCTATAAATTCGATAATCATACGTGTCCACATTCGTTATTTGGCTCACAACCAAATTTTGATCTAATAACACTTTCAAACATTTTAATTGGGGCATCATTAATACATATTTCAAGGCTGACTTAAGCGTGTTCAAATTTAATTTCAATTCCTGTAATCCGACACAATGCGCCACACTTGGTGTTAATATTAATTGGCTGACTTCAAAAGTTCGTATATCTAACACCCGCAAGTTTCTCAAATTCAATAATAATTCATTTAAATATTCTGGTCTCAGTTCGAATACTTTAGTATCCTCATCATACAAATGTAATTCTTCCAGATATTGAAATTTTGATAAAAAGCATCCTGTGATAGGTGTATTCAAACTTAAATATTGTAAATTCGGCAATAATTTCGTTAACGACTCAATTTCTTCATCTTTTGGATAACATTCCATAACATTGTCCTGCAATTCGCAACGTCGAACACCCGGCAATTGCGTAATACCCATTTCCTCCATCTCTTTAAGGAATACACTAAGGCAATCATCAATAAGTCGCACTGTGTGAAAATCCAGCCTCATAGCATGTAAAAATAATTGTAAATCGTCTATATGTGGCAATACATTTGTCCAATAATCCAGCATTAGTATACAATTTTCCGGTTTACGTTTCCATATACGTGATATAAGATGATGAAAACGTCTACACACTTTTGCCACTTGTACCTGAGCAGGTAAATCCGTAATCCTCTCAAATATACAACTCAAGCAATCATCATTTAATATATGTAATGATACCGGCGGAGGACTTCCGTCACAATCCTCAACATTATTTACTGCTTTCTGCATACTTTCTTATTAACTCGTGATTATATATATATTAAATGTTCAAGTTTATGTGACAACAATCAATATATTACAAAAAAAAGAAATAGAAAAAACAACAAATTATTTTTTAGGTTTTTTAAGTCGATTTTCTACACCAATGAAATTAACGGTTTCTAACTTTTATTGAAAGGCAAGACTTTACTGAAATGGCAATCTATTAAATTTCTTATTATATTTCACGAGAGTATTGAAAAATTTCACAATTAGCGGTCAAACACCGGATTGTCAATATGGCGTTTAAATTTAGTATTTTTCAAATTAATATGGAAAGCAAATTATCTATAGTAGGATTTATTGTTTAGAGAATTTAGGAATGTTATTTTGTACTTACTTTGGAATAAATTGCTCCAATTTAATCAATTTATTGATTTTTAATTATTGTTAAATCAATTGGCTTATTATGGGACAGATCAATTGATCTGCACATGGTCCGCGATTTATAAGGATTAGTGTCCCAGTTTATTCCACAAATAATTCTTCCTTTATGTTTTTATGAATGAAAGTGCCTTTTACGCACAATAAATTAAAGGAAACAAAATAAATCTTTTATATGTAAAATAAAATGACGGAAAAGCCAAAGCACACTAGATAAATTTTAAAATAAAGCGTTCTTTGAGTAAAGAACGTAATATATTGCATGTATAGAAATTGAACAATAATTTAATTTACTCAAAACACTAAAACGCACATGGATCAAGACTATTTTTAAAATTTACGTCATTTAAAATTGTGCAACTTTAATATAAAGTGTAAGAATCTCATACAAAATGTCGTACAAAAAAAAGCGTTCAATTAACATTACTGATTTTATAATTAAAAAATTTGCCAATTTTCTTGTGATTAGTTTCCCCCAAAAACTGCAAACTGGCTGCTGACAGTTTCAAATTATCAGACATGTTAAGATTTTTGATAACTTTCTCTGCTGGAATATACGCGGGCATTTATCTCAGTCAAAACTACGAGATACCCAGAGTAGATGATCCAAATAAAATTCTAGAAAAACTTAAAGAGTTAGCTAATGATCAGCGTAAAAAATAAAACAACATCCGGACGTACTAATTTTACATATATATATATTTAAGTAAAGCTATATATTGTAAGTCATTAAAGGATTAGATCGTAGTATTGAAGGCAAAAAAGTAAGGGAATAGAAGAATGTAATTGATATTAAAGCAAGCAATAGATTGAAGTGGCCCTAAATAGCTTAGAATAGTAAGTGGAATGATTCTTAGTTTCTTATATGGAAAAGCTTTTACTTGGAATAATCACGGTTTGTAATTTCATTTCATTTTCTATATCAATTTTACTGAAAAGCGAGTGTTGTTAATTATATATGTAATGAACTTCAAAATGTTTTCATCTTTAGAACGTTCAACATATTTGGCTGCCATGCATAACAAAGGAAAGTAACAATATTAAGGTCACAAAAATTGTCATGCTTTCCAACTCAAATCAATAAATAGTCTTACAATAAAATTAATATAATGTAAATGTAGAAGATTCGTTTTTAATTCGTTTAATTCAAAGATATTTCAGTTTATCTGGAGTCTACTGAAAATTTCATAACGTACAAATTAAATAAATGAGATACCACCACCATAATATTCAAGGCGAGTATGTGGCTCTGCAAACGCTAACCAATCTGATGCATGTGTTGGCAATAAGCCCATACTATGGCATTTATAAAGAGCTATGGCTATATTTGCCACATTGCCGAGAAAATAGATTAGTTTTTGTCCTGCACCCTGAGCACCATCGGCCATCTTAGATGTAATTTGGGTGGAGAACATTGCTTTAATTGGCCGCACTAACATCATGCCAATCATCATAATAGGAAATATCGATATAGAATTACCAGACATATACATAATAAATACATTCATTGGGATTTGCTTCAGAGGACCCAATGCTAAATCCCATGATTTTTTAAATATTAAACGTTGATCTTTTACCACCTCATTTTGATTGATTAATGTATTTGGATTGTAACCAGGTGGTGCTGGTAAATCACTAGATTTGTTGGTATTAAAATCTAACGACCACTTAAATTTTTTTGATAATTGCTTATTAGACATCTTTTCTTTAAGATATTACTTCTTCAATTTAATTATAGATTATTACTTAATTTAATGCCGATTTGTTTTACGAAATATGGATTTTTTTTTATAAAAAAAAAGGAGACAAATTAAGGGTTACCATCAGCCTTAATAATGAGCAAAAATACATTTCGTTCAGGAAGAATTGATAGAATTAATTTCATAGATAAAATCGTTCAAATTCTTTTTGTATTAGGCAAACAATACGCATTTGTTCAAATTTATCAGCTTATCATCAATGCAAAGCAATTCAATGGGAATGACGCATTTATTCATAATCTGTATAAAACACTAATTGTAAATAAAATAAGATAGAGAAAATTATAAAATTAATCTGCCACGACAATAAAATGAAATATTTGCATATAAGACGAAAAAAGACGTAAAACTCTCTTTGTTAATTGAACCTTCGTCGCGCGTGGTACTACTTTTGCCTTTGGATTTATAAAATTACCCATGTATGCATAGAAGGCATATATGCGGAGCGGATATATATATATATATATGTATATATATATACATATACCATAAGTTGTTCTATTATTGCATAGTAATAATAGTAAACAAAAGAAGGTACGAATACCCATATATAATTATTTAATATAATTTAAAAAAAACTTGATTTATATAATAAAAATATTAATAAACATTACAAATACGCAAAATATTAAAAAAAGAACTTAAAGTGACATATATATATATATATATATATATATATATATATATATATATATATATATATATATATATATATGCGTACATATATATTTAAAGTATTTATGTTTTTTGATTTTTGTTTTGTTTTTGTTTTCTTTTAGAGGATGGGGATTAATGATCGTTTCCGAAAATAAAGTTGATGACGGTGAACTTCCTTAATTTTATGCCGGGATTTCTTTTTTATAATTTGCATTTAATATAGATTTAAACAGAATTTATGCATCAAATGCGACATACATATATATATACGTACATATATATATATGTAATATATATATGTATGTATATATATGTATATCCATGTGTACATACAAACACTACACTCTTATATGATTTACTGCTATAACTTATAATAGTTTTGCCAAACTCTGGTTATATTACTTGTTTTACCTTTTTTACCCACTCATCTAGAAACGATATCGATTGTCTTTGTTCCTTTTTCTTTTGTGTATTTAGTTTAGACAAGGACGAGACACATTGCAGACTATAATAAATTATTTTTCTGTATTGTGTTAATGTAGTAATGCAGTAGCAGGAGTAGTATTTCATCATATTAGAAAGTTTCTCTGATGGGGAAATATATATGTATTGATTTTCTTTACAATTTTGCCGTCAATAATATTTCATCTTAGTTTTGTTTGTTTATTTATATTTATTTTTGTTGTTGTTGTTTTTGTTGTACCTGTGTTGTAACTGTTTCGTACGCTATAACATTTCGTGATTTTTGTCTTCCATAGAGATTATCTCTGGTATTTTATTTTATTACTATTCAAATGTGTAAGATATTTATCATTATTAATTATTTATCATTAATTTTAAATCAAAATTGTAGTTGTTTTTGTTGTTGTTATTGCTGTTGTTGTTAATGTTATTATATTTGTTGTTTTCTTCTTTTAATGTTTTTTTTTCCTTCTGAAAAAGTTATCTTTGTGGTGTATTTTAGGGTATTGTTATAGTTGCGCAGTTTTAAACAATTTTTTAGCGATTAGCATTCTTGAGTTGATTGGATAACCAATCGAGACCTTCGTAGAGACCATCACCACTGGTAGCACACGTCGCTTGTATATACCAGTTTCGGTTTCTGAGTGAATGTAAACCAAGCTTATCAGTAATTTCGGCTGCGTTCATAGCATTTGGCAGATCCTAAATTTTTTTGTACAATACATTTAAAAAAAGAACAAAATCAATAAAAGTAGAAGAAAAGTATAATTTTTAATAATTTTGTGACATTAATTTACCTGTTTGTTAGCAAATATAAGTAGAACAGCATCTCGAAGTTCATCTTCAGCTAACATGCGCATCAGTTCTTCTCTCGCCTCACCAATACGTTCCCTATCATTGCTATCAACCACAAAAATGAGGCCCTATGAAAAACAAAGAAGAAAATAAATAAACAACAAAAAAAGATCTTGTTAATAATTATTATGATTACGTTAAGTGCAAATGTAATCACTTCTGGAAATAGTTTAATAAATGAAGATGGATATGCAGATGCATTTTTGTAGTTAGTTGACATACTTACTTGGGTATTTTGAAAATAATGCCTCCATAAGGGACGAATTTTATCTTGACCGCCAACATCCCAAACTGTAAAGCTAATATTCTTGTATTCTACAGTTTCCACATTGAAACCTATATAAATAAACATAATAAGATTAATAATAATAATAATAAAAATTAGGGAATTTCCTTTGGTTTTTTTTCCTTATGATCTTTCAACCCACCTATAGTAGGTATCGTCGTTACAATTTCGCCTAATTTAAGTTTGTACAAAATTGTGGTTTTACCAGCAGCATCTAAACCGACCATTAATATTCTCATTTCCTTTTTACCGAAGAGTCCTTTAAATAGATTTGCAAAAACATTCCCCATAGTTGTTGTCGTTGTTCTTGCTGTTGTGCCTTCTAATTTTTTTATACGTAGTTTTTAATAGTCAATAAATATATTTTGATTGTATTGTATGTGCTGCCGCCGTTATACTATTATATTTTGAATTGTGCTTATTGGAATACTCAAATAATCCTGTTGCTTTCTATTTTCACTTTACTTTTTATATATTATTTATAAAAAGACAAATGCATAAGCTCAAAATCAAGAAAAAAATCTCTGAACAATAAAAGTTTAACTCTTCTTTGCACTGTTTGTCCGCCAACAAAATAAAATAAAAAATGAAATGATTCTTTAGCTCTGTATAATTTATTGTTGAAATTAACTGCACTCTCCTTTAATGTATTATTGACGCATATCTAAAAAGAAAAACGAATATGTAGCAATAAAAAGGAATACGAGAAGTAAAAGATTTGATAACTTTAAAATGTATATATGGCTTCTAATGTTTTTCTAACAAAAAAAAATGCTACGGAAAAATATTAAACAGGTGTTAATGCCCAATATATGGACACTCAATATAATTTCTGGCATAAGATATAACGGATTTGTTTGGTTATGTGTAACAATAAGAAGTTTTTGTGATAGAATCATTTTTTTAAAACACTGATCATATCAGATTGATTTGGCTATAATTGTTTCGTAAATTAAGCAAGGGCACTAGAGTTCATGTTGCAGGAGCAGCAGCTCTAAAACAAACAATTTTTCAAAATGAATATGTGCCTTTTAAATAGATGAAATTATAACAATTTTAATTATTTCAGATATAGCATTAAAAGGCATGACATCTTTACCATACACGTATATATATCTTAAGTATATATTATTTATATGTATGTTTACGAAATAAAAAAAAAAACTGGCATGCTTGCGTAGCGTAACATATAAAAGAATCACGACATCAGTGACGCCGTCTTTGTACTTTAGAATAATTTCTTTTACAACTTCTTTGCACTGAATATTACTTGGTTAATATCAAAGGCACAATTATTTTATATTATTATTCGGTCAGATCTTTATGCTCTTTAGTATTAATTGAATAATGGTATTAATCTCCAAAAAAAAAAAAAATTTATTTTTTATTTATTTCATCTATTTCTTTTCTTGCCAACAGAACCACCCTACGTCATATGAACACGAATTAAAGTAGAAAACTTTGATTTAATGTAGTAAATGTGAACATAAAGCAATTGAATGAATAATTATTAGAAAATGGAGAATCAGCAGTGAGAAAAGAAATCCACATTAGATATTATTATTTTATCACTAAATATAATAAAGTATATATACTCTCATATTTATCAACATCTATTCTTTTTAGTATTATATAGGGATATACAAATTTATCTTTAAAAAGATAAATTTAATATTTACTGTTTTCACAGTTTTTCTATTTCACACGTATAACCTTTTGTAATGCTTTTTTTCAACTCACACAATATTGATGGTATAGTGATACAACCCAACGGCACTGCCAGTTAAAATTTTATTTTTAATCTCACAATTCACTTGATTTAATATTTTACATTATTGCCAAATTAACAAGAGTACTAAAATAGCCAAAAAAAAAAAAGTACAAAAACTGCCTTTGCGAAATAACCAATACCTTTTGGAAATTCTCTACTACAAAAATCTTTTACATAAGCATTGTATTAAATATTTCCATACGCACCGATTTATTTTAAGAAAAATTATAATATCAATTACGTGTAAACAATCTTTTGAAACTACTTTTTTAATAATTCACAAGTTTATCACAGAGCAAAAATATTGATATACAATATATACTATGTAAACTTTAAAAGAATAGGTAGGACACTATTAGAGTGAGATAAATCTAATTAAAATTTATTGCCACGTAACTCTCATTTAAAAAAAAAAATAAAAAGAGATACCTATACTATTTAGACGGTTTGACAATATTGCCATAGAAGAATTTTCATATTCACCGGTACTTTAGAGCACATAATAAAAAAATAAAATATGGCGTCTAGCAAAAAAAAATACAAAAAAAATAAACTTCACATTGAGACACATTTATGCATCACTTTTCTAATGTATTATATTAAATCACCTTTCCAACGTTATCCACTTGTTGAATTACAATTATGTAAAGGGAATGTAAGTAAATAATTTGTTCAAATACTGTACGCAATATTATTATTGTATATTCGTTATATGCACCACGTGAACTTTTTCTCAAATAGATGTACTCCTATTAAAATTAAATAAGCCACCACTTTATTACATTAAATGGTGTATAATGTTTTTTCTATTTTATGAGTATATAAATATTTCAATAACCTAGATGGCGCTAAAGCGTATTTTGCTGCGTAAGTTAATAAGCGAACCTCCCTTTACAATTATCTTGTGTTATTTTACTTTACTCAAGATATAAAAATTAGAAGAATTGAAAATGTATTTTAAAAAATAGTGGCTTTTTTTTATTTTTTTAGATAAATGAAGAATGCTTATTGCAATGGCTATGCAAAACTCCAGCTATAACTACATATCGCGTTAATCACACGTTAACCACCACTGACAAATTTAAAAATGAGGTTGAAACTTTATTAAAAGAACGTTACGAACAACCGCCAAAAGTATTTACCATGCAACAAGTACCAGAAATTCTGTGTATTGGACCAATAGAACCTGCTATACCACTTATAATAAATCCTTTATACCATGAAGTTATTATAGATAGCAATTGCGGTTCTGCTGTGCTTAGAGGGGCGCATATATATTCCACTGGTATACTGGCAATGGAAACGGGCACTAAAAAAGATGAATTTGTTAATGTTTACGCTGATATAGAGGGCAAGTGCCTAAAAGGTTACAATGCTCGTTACATATCTGAATATAAACTTTTTCTGGGTGTTGGAAGGGTTTTGATGATCAGGCATGATCTCTTTACACAAAACGAACACATAAAATCGGGTGTAGCTTTGGAAATGATAAATGTCACATCAAATGTTCCTTGCATTGGTAACTTGAGTAGCCCTAAAGCCTTATTACAAAATCTACCCTCTATTATATGTGTTAAAGTACTCGATCCCCAAAAAGGCGAAACTATTTTGGATATGTGCGCTGGATCGGGCAATAAAACGACTCATATTATGGAATTAATGCAAGATGATGGTATTATTATTGCATTAGATAAAGTAACCAAAAAGATTTCATCTCTTAATAAAACAATTGAACAATTGCAAATTAAATCTATTAAGGCTTTTCGGTATGATGCCACTAAATCTTTTAACAATTGCACTAATGCAAATACAATAATGTATCATCCGCCTTTTAAAGCAGAAACCTTTGATCGTATATTATTGGATGTACCATGTAGTGCATTAGGTCAACGCCCCCTTTTAAATACACAAATTTCCCCCAAAATGCTGCAATCCTATCCGATATTACAACGTAAACTATTTAGTAGAGCTGTGCCACTGCTTAAAATTGGTGGTTGCTTAGTATACAGTACTTGTACAGTGAATGTAGCTGAAAATGAGGAACTCATTGTCTGGGCATTAAAAAAATATCCTCAATTGAAATTACAAGAGACCAAACCAATGATTGGGGATCATGCTTGGTCATGCAATAATTTAAAAGAAGATCAACGACGCATGATGCAACGTTTCGGTCCAACTTGCCATACCAGTGCTACTAATATAGATACTATTGGATTTTTTATAGCAAAACTTATTAAAAAATGAAGTAAACTAAAAAAAGTCAATTTTTTAAAATTCATGATATATATACACAATATAAAATATACATGTATATGCACATACATGTATATATATATACATATATATATATAATTTTATAATTTTTATTACATCATTTTTTATCTAACACCAAACGCATGCGCAACAACAGCGAGCACTAATCGCTTCTTTATGGCAATTTTTTTCTTTTTGTCAATTAGAACTGATTATTCCAAAAAATGTAAAATAAGACTAAGAAAAAACAAAAAATGAGATGCTGTGTCTGTGCACGCGTATATATATATATTTTTCTGTAATTTCATTAACTGTTTCATGGCATAATTTTTTTCATTTTCATTTTAAATGTAAATATAAAAACGTCTTGCATTGATCTGAAGTTAGTATTTATATTGCTACAAAAAGTTCAGATTATTTCACTTCTTTTTATACTTTTGCACAATGTTTTCATATATTCTGTCTGTGTCAATCTCAAGATTAAATATGATTACCATTGCAGATGC
This sequence comes from Melophagus ovinus, assembly GCA_023089585.1. Classification (NCBI taxonomy): domain Eukaryota; kingdom Metazoa; phylum Arthropoda; class Insecta; order Diptera; family Hippoboscidae; genus Melophagus; species Melophagus ovinus. The sequence goes on along the minus strand of JAKKIB010000259.1, from coordinate 4,029,943 downwards.
AGATTGGCAATAGATTTGAAAAGCAAAATATGCCTCATGCCTTAAAGAATGACAGGCAATTTAATCAATCAATTAACCTAAACTCCAAGGTTTTGGTTGTCTCGACTTTTTATTTATTAATCGTTAGAAAAAAACCAAAAAAAAAAGAGTTGGTGAAGTTTCGTAAACTTATCCATGTCATTAACATAATGATAAAGGAAAGCAAATTTAAAATATATTTTTATTTAGTTTTCTTCTTCCTCTTTTAACATTTCTATGACTCAGAGTTGTGATAAACCACAAGGAAATTTATAATAATGGTCCGATAGTTTGACCGTCTGCCCCTTTAAATATGCCTATTGAAACTTAGTAGTGGCACTATTTTCTGTTCCTCCATAAATACGTACCCATAGAATAATGGGTTAAGATTTCATTTAATAAATATGCCATGGATTACAAGTGTTTTGGATATTTTATTTTATATTATGCATTTTTCTTTTTGTGGTATTAAAAATTAGAGATAATTACTTGAAATAAAATAGAAAATGATTTATGAATTTACACGATGTAAATTTTCATGTTATTTTAATCATTTAAAAAATAAATATGAAAGTTAAATAAATCAAAAAGAATTTACAAATTTGATTGATGGGTACATTTCAATACGTATGGGAAAGCCTTTGCCTTGAGCCCGAAAGAGGGAGACAGAAAATTTTATATTTAATAGTATTAAATTAAACCAAGATAAAATGTACTATTAAATTCATGTTAGCCATTGCACAATACTTGGCTTGTTTTATAATAGTAAGAATGTCAAATAGAAGGGCTTTAGAACTATTTCAATATTTTAGTAGATTATTTAGATGCACACCTCAATTTGTATCGATCTTTACCAATGTCTTAATCTAAGCGATGATTGATTAGATGATTTATGCAATTTATACAAAATTATTTTTGTTCCCACTGAAATGTGAGTGGATTTTTTTCTTCTTTTGTTACTTTTGTTAATATTATCTAGAAATATTACAATAAAGGGACGGCGATGCCCACAAATACAAGAATTAATTTAAATGAATGGTAATACATTACTCCTAATGGATAGAATGACAAGATGATAAATTAAATGGTAATGATTTATTTTTTTCTACGTTTATGATGTTTATGCTGCAATATTTAATGCCTTGAATTCATCATCGTGCATTTCTGTCATCATAAAAGTACCATCCTGTAATAACAGTACAACACGCCGCGTACCACCCGGGGATGGTAATTCGGCTTGCACTACTTCAGCTGGTATGTTGGCTTCTTGTCCGTCTGTACCATCTCCAGTTTGAATACATAATTGGTTGGTGGCTTGCACTTGTCCTGATGTTTGATGTTGTTGTTGTTGCTGCTGCTGCTGCTGTTGCTGTTGGGCTGCAATCAACGCTTGATGTTGGGCTAATTCTTCGGCTGTCATTGTAATCATTTGGGTGGTACCATCTTCTTGTGTTGTTTTTACTAAATACTGACCACCGCCTCCTTCATTAGCTGCAGCTGCAGCCGCTAAAGCTTCAACTTGTTGTTCGGCGGGTAATTGAGCTACAGCCACAGCTTCAGCGACAGCATTGTCCAATGTGAGAACCTGATTGTCATTATCGGTTTCAGCAGCTGCCACATAAGCAAATTGCTGTTCACCGTCAGGTCCTTGCGTTACTAAAATAGTCTGACCTTCAGCGTTTTTGCCAGCCACCTGGTATACGGTACCATCTTCTCCGGTCACCAATAGTGGTGTGCCATCTTCATTGGTTAGCATTTGATCTTGTGTTAGTAAAATGTTACCATCCAAGGAATCTTGCAGTTGATTGTGTTCTTGCTGTTCTTGTTGTATGGTCATATGGTGTTGTTGCTGCTGCAGTTGCTGTTGTTGTTCCGCTAATTGTGAATGTAAATCGATTTGTTCGTCTGGATTACTTATGGTGCCTCCAGGTGTTATAATATTGCCTGTAATGAAAAGGAAGGGAGAAACAGAAGCAATAGCACAAAGAGTGTGATAGATGGCCAGAAAACGTAAGAGAGAGAGACATAGTGAGGGAGAACGTAAGTGATAGATAGGGGGGGAGAATGTAAAAGTATTTTCATTGTGCTTTCTAACCACATCGAATACCGAATATAATCTCACCTGTAACCGGACATAGCTGAGCTTGATGTTCTTCTTCCTGTGGTGTGGTGGGAATACTTTGCTGTACGACTATAGGAGCAGATTTCCGTGTAACTGTGGTAGTACTTTGTCTATGAGCTGGTCCGGACAATTGCTGAACTTTTTGTATGTGTACTTGTGACTGTTGGCGGGCTTGTTGCTGCCTCTGTTGTTGTTGCTGTGTAGCCCGTTGGGCCATTATATCTTCTCTTGTCATTACCTTTTTAGTGACTTTCAGATCACCAGATTTGGACAACTGTAGAATTTTTTGCTCTGGTGTTACAAGTTTTTGCTGTTGGCGTCCAGTATTGCTGCTACTAGTTTGACTTTGCCTAGGTATAATTATACGTCCTGATGAAGGTGAAACTTGAGGTTTTGCACGTGAATGCTGCATGCCGAGAGTACGTTGATTAACGGAAGAATTGCCTGTGGCTGATATGGTTTTTCGTTGTATTGTGGTTCCACCAGGTGTACGTACTATCTGCTGTTGAACTCCTTGCCTAACTTGATTAGCGGCACCTGTTGCGGGCCGACCACTGGACATTACCATAGCACCCGAACGTGCATGTTGTGTCCGATCAGTTAATTGCGTTTTGGATTGAGTTTGATTATTTAACAATGTGGTGCTCGACGTTGTTGAAATGATCGTGGTGCCAGTGGATGTTTCATTGACACTATTTATACGTACTATACCGGAATTGGAAACTGCTGATTCGCCCTTAGAAAGAACACGAATTTGAGCTTCAGATTTTTGCGTCTACAAGAATGTACAAAATTTAAAAGTTTCGCTTTGTGTTCAAGACTACATCTTATCCCCCTTCCCAATTCTTAACCCCCAAACGACGTAACAATTTTCTATGTATATGGTAAATTGTGGAATAGTGCTATATGTACTTACTATGCCACTGCCATTAAAACCTGGCTTTTTTACGACTCCTGATGCATTTGAATCTTGCGTTATAATTACTTCAGCTGAAGTTGCGTTCGACTCAAGGCGTGCACTAGTGGTACCATTCACTTTTACATGTTTTACCTTGAACGCGAGAAATTAAATAAAGATTACATATAGTTTATCTTTAAATATAATTAAACATGTAATACTTTCAACTCACATTATCTTGCTTAGTTTTGACTTCTACGGAAATAGCGTTGCCATGTTTCATACGTTTAAGGGTATGTGATGGTATTAAATCTTCTTCTAAGTCTTCTAAAGTCGAGGTTGTTGTAGCGGTATTCGAATCAATGTTATTTGAATCATTAAAATCAGGCTCTTCTATTTTTCGTTTAATAGTTACGGCTCCCATAGACCAATCTTTCTCTAACTCATTACCATGACCTGCCTCTGAATCTGGTGAATTTGTTGCTGAGTTAGAAGTGTCTGTGACCCATTGTTTCACTTGATCCATAGCCTTAGTTTTCGAGGTGCGTTGAGGCCTGTCTGCCGACGATGGCGAAGGCATTTGTGATTTATTACCATCTAAAGTGGAGGTCGCGGATGTGTTTATTATCATTTTCGGCGATGTATTATCTTTTTTCCCAAGTTCTGTAACTTTCGCAGATGCAGACGCTTGTTGCAGTTGTTGTTGCTGTTGTTTTGCTTGCAGGGCAGCTCGTGACTCTTTCTGACGAGCCAATTGTTTTTCAAATGTTTCCAGTAAATGTGGAACATTCTCCAAATGCGACGCTGGCTCCCATGTATTTTGTAATGATTGTGATTCCCATTTAACCAAATATTCGTGCATCCGACGACGTGGATTGAAACGTTTTGCTACAATTTTTTCAACATTTTCTTCAATATATTCCTCACTATTGGGAATGGTACGCTTGGCACGCCGTCTAAATTACATAACAACAATAAACAATTAAATTGTGTCATGAATTTTAAATAAATGCTTTTATTTCTTACTTACGTCAGAAGTTTATTTGTTGTCGCGTTATTGTTAGCATTAGAAGGAAGTTTAGCATTTTGTGTTGGAGTTGATATAACAGGCTTTTTAAAAACTTTTTGCAATGAATTATTACCTAAAGGACTTCTATTTGTTGTCACTTCATTTTCGGCGTCATTCGTTGTTTTGTTATTACTTGGGGGCTTCAAAGTTGCCGTTTGAGTTTTAGTTTGAGACAAAGGTTCTAATATTTAATTGTACAGACATATGTAATATATATTTACTTCAAAATTATTTGTAGTAATTTTATTTTAATTTATTCTAAAAGCAACTTACTTCGAATTGTTGAAACGCCATCTGATAAACTGTTATTAACAACAGTTTTTGTAATTTTTACAGGCATTTCTTGAAGACTTCCCTGACTAACTTTAGCAAAGGATTGTATAGTTTTACCGGCTACTATCCAAGTTTCACGTAGGCTTTCGTCCATTTTAACCCAAGTTTGATAGAGAGCCCAAGAATTCGGTGTTGTTGTTGCATTATCTTTATTATTGTTCAATTGGGTAGCCTTCCACAAAAGGAAGGCCCATATTTTCGGCTTGGTATCATTGCATTCTCGTATATTGTTATCCTCTTTAAAGCAAAGCTTCAGCTTATGTTGCTCGAATTCTTCAATAAAGTGGAACACTGTTAAGCAACGACCGCACACTAGAACATCCATAACTGCCATTTCTTCTTGGGCCGCTTTTATCAGTTTTGCATGTTTGCCTATTTCAGTTGGGGTTATATCTCGTCCAACCATTATATTAAGAATACTGGGAATTGTAAAAAAAAGTTTTATATATATTTTAAGGCATAATTTGAATTTTGATTTCTAAAATAAAAAGCAAACGCCACTTGGGTGAGAAGTTTCTTGTGTAGTATTGGTACAACTCTGATGCTCCTCCTAACTCCTAATTTTGCAACGCATACTTCTACCCAGCTTTGTTTCTCGCGGTAAAATATATTTGTTTATATATCCATATAATATGCACATGTATTATATATTTATATATACGCAAATATATATATATATATATATATGTATTTACATGCAAGCATAGAGAGGCAAGTGTTAAATAGCAAAACAATAAACGTAGATTTGGGTATTAAATCAAATTAAATCAAGAGCCAATTACTGATTTGATTACAGCACTGAAATCCTAAAAATTAATTAAATATTAACACCAATTTTCTTTAAGCAAGCACTTTATTCGTCAATTTTCGATTTTACAATAACGGTAATATGTACTGTATGAATTTTGTTTATCACAAGAGATTATTGAGATTGCTAAGATTGCTATGATTGCTGACTTTTGAAATTTATCTCGTACGTTTTACTCTGATAAAATAGTTATTTGGGCATAAGGCTAAATTGTCTTTTGGTAAAAATCTCATTCATTTATACGTACTAATTAAAAAAATTAATACTTTATTTCACATGCTTATCAAAAGAATTTCGAACAACTTTTTCTCTCACACAGCAAATAAACATATCAATAAGATGATGCCTGAGGGCATTGTTTTCATTCAATACATGCACTTTATAATGTTAATAATTTGTAGAACATTTTTTCAACACTTGTACATTAAATTTAATTAATGATTTAATTCAATTTTTTAATAAAACTTTTCTTCAAACAAACTTACTTTCTTTTTAATGTGATTGTGCACCAAAAATTTATAAGAATTATATGTACAGCAAAAGTAAATTAAGTAAATTCCGTTCGCTCTAGTAGTGAGCATTTTATTAACCAATTACAAAGTATGGTGAATTGTGCTGTAAAAAAAATTGGACAAATAAAAATGGCACACAAAGCAATTGCTTCATTTTTAGGCGAACGGAAGGTACTTTTTTTTAATGTTATATTATAAAGCACAGGATTATTAGATCATAAAAAATGGGAGCGTTACCTAATGGATCTTTCTAGCTATAGAAAATAGTTAAAAATAAAAATTTATGCTTTAATTGTTTTAATAATTATCAATATATTATGAATGTTAATAATAATGGATTTCGTTGAATGTTAATGTAGATGTATATTATAAATGTAATAATATTAATCCGTAAAACAATATCCCTGATGCTTCATGAAGTAGCAAATATTTGTGACTGTATTTCTTCTTCTTATTTAGTCGTTTATTATTGTTTTTTAACAACTGCAATTCATAACAAATTTTGTAAGATCAATTATCTTACTTTTAGCTGAAAAAATGGATAATATGGATGTTGAGGAACCCAAAGAGTATCGTTGGGAAACTGGTTACGAAAAAACTTGGGAGGCCATTAAAGAGGATGATGATGGTATGCTGGATAGCGCCATTGCCGAAATTATACAAAAAGCAAAACGAAAGCGACAATCCCAAAAAATCATGCATAATAAATTGGGTATAATGCGCCATTTATATATAATCTTAGATTGCTCTGAATCAATGACAGTACCGGATTTGAAACCTACTCGTATGTTATGCACCATAAAGGTCCATTATACTAATTATAACATTGCGTTATGTTTGTCCACTGGTTCGATAAACGAAATTATAAAAAGGTCTTTAATTGCAGTTACTAGAGATATTCATATCTGAATTTTTCGACCAAAATCCGATCAGTCAAATGGGTATAATCGCTCTAAAAAGTAAAAGAGCTGAAAAATTAACGGAATTGACAGGTACTGCAAAATTGCATTTCAAATCATTAGAAGGGTATGTACCTGGAAGCATTTTTTGTATAATAAAATAATGACACAAAATTATTGCTTCTCTACCTTTTAGTCTATCTAAAGTATCATTGACGGGTGAACCATCTTTGCAAAATGGTCTAGATTTGGCTTTTAAATCTTTAAAACTAGTACCATCGCATGCTTCAAGAGAAATTCTTATAATAATGGGCTCTTTAACGACCTGTGATCCAATTGATATAAATGTCACAATTGATATGTTAAAACAAGAAGGTGTACGATGCTCGGTGATATCTTTATCAGCTGAAATTCATGTCTGTCGCCGTTTAACCCAGCAAACGGGTGGCAATTACGGCGCTGTACTAGATGATGCTCATTATCGTGATCAATTGTTAGCTTATGTGGATCCACCGATTTGTAGCCAAACTCAGGAGAATTCATTAATTAAAATGGGCTTTCCGCATCATAAAACTACAGACGGCAATAAAGAGCCACCTTTATCGATGTGTATGTGCCATATCGAAAGTACTGAAGAACCAAGCAAACTAACTGCCGGCGGTTTTCACTGTCCACAATGTTTTAGTAAATATTGCGAATTACCAGTAGAATGTCAAACATGTGGCTTAACACTAGTATCTGCTCCGCATCTGGCACGTTCCTATCACCATTTATTCCCCATACAACATTTCACTGAACTTTCATATAATGGCCAGGCAGCTGTTTGCTTTGCTTGTCAAAAGCCATTAACTGAAGCTACTGATAAATACGTTTATCGTTGTGAAGCATGCTCTCAAATCTATTGTGGCGATTGTGATGAATTCATTCATGACATTTTGCATTCTTGTGTTGGTTGTAATACAATACCAGGCATAGCAATTCGTGTACATACGCGTAAGGCTCAACCACCGCAAAGTATGATATTAGATAGTTCACTGGGTCAGAGATTCTAAATAAATTAAATGCATTTACACTTTTATTTCTTTTCTGCGTCTCAATATATTTATTTAAGTATTCACTAAAACATGAAATGAAGAAAAACCCAAAGAAAATGAAAAATTATAATAAATATAAAAAAGAAAATGCGGCTAACAAGTTAACCTCCATTAAAAATGCAAAAAGTAAAGTTGAGTTTTTGAATTCAAATTTAAAAATATACAAATGTGTGTGTATGCAAAAAAGCTAGTTAGAAAATTGAGTAAAAATTTGTTAAGAGGTAAGCGAAGTTCAAGTTCCATAGTACTGTATTATTATTGACTGCGCCCCTTAAAAGTATTAGACATCTTTGTTGCAAGCATTCCAAATTATGACCTCAGTCTACTAAACGCTTTTCTTACGTTGCTGGCATTGAATGCTTACTTGTTTCTTTTTTGTCTGTCACTTAGATGTTGGGAGTAAATTCATTTTGTCATTATGCTTGTAACATCCAAAAGTTAGCATTAAGATCCCATAAAGTTTATACATTCTTGATCAGCATAAAATTCTGAATCGATTTAGTGTCTATCAGTCTGTTCGTTTGTCCATTTCATAAAGGAAAGTTTGGTCATTTATTGCTCATTATTCGTAAACGGAATTTTATATAAGTATTAAGGCCATTGGTTCATAATGCCTATAGAAAAATGATGTTAATCGGCCATGCCTACACGAAATCATACAATACCAAATTTTCATTTTTTGATTTGTTATTTAATAATTGAAACAATCTTAGTACCGTAATATCATAATGTTTGAGTGGTGGGTATTCAAGATGTGGCTCCAGACGAATAGAATTTTTTTGCTTGATTTTTTTTTTTTTGGTATACTACATTTATATTGGTTTGTATATTAATACCACACAAAATTAAATTGGTTAATAGTAAATTTGATTTGTGTTTTTATGTTGTTGTTTGTTTGTTTAATTTATCCTACACCACATAAATGTAAATCGTTAGCTAAGTATTAATGATAATTTTTTATTTTATTCTAATTTGTTTTTTTGAAAGCCAAATTTAAAGTGGTTTTTAGTTTCTTTGATTCTTTTAAATATATTTCTCTTTTTTTTTTGCATTTTATAGTTTACTTAAAATGGATTCTCTCTCTTTAATTTTAGTTTTTCTTTTTATATTAGAGATATTAAGCATCAAATAAGCATCATTTCAAAAAGTAAATTTAGTACAAACAATTTGATCTAATACTGTACATTTGAGATATTTGAACGCGTTACGTCGTCGGCGCAGTTGCCAAATTTCAGATATTAAAATTTCAAGTAAAGTTACAAAAAAAAAAAAATTAAAGCCGCTAATTATAATAAAAACGAGATCTATTCCAAATTCTCATGTCTTTTTCTAAATTTAACTCGATTTAATAATCCATTAATATGATTTCTATTCCATTATGTGATCATATATAAAGTGTAGGGTGTTTAATAGTATTACTGTTACATCGTAATATTTAAAAGTTTCCTCTAATTTGTATTTTAAATATTTGAAAGACTTATCGAATCAAATACATTGAATGAATATTCCAAAAGTTTTTTTTTTTTTTAAATGTTGAAGAGTACTTCAAAAAGTAAATGGGAATAAGATTTCCGTAAGCTTTAAAATGATTATTTTGAAACGGTTTAATGATTGGCACACATATGTATATAAAATTATTTTTCAAAATGTGAATTACTTTCCAAAATATGATACAAAGTAATAAAGTAAAATTGTAAATCAATATTTGACATTCAATAAATAAAATGATAATAATTTTTGTATTAGTTAATGATTTATTAAAATTATTTATACTAGATAAACATTAAGTATATAAATTGTAATTGTAAACTTTGTAAACGTAACAGAAGCTTTATCGATTTCATTTCATTTTACAATGCCATAATTTAATTTATTTTACGAGAGTTTTATAAAGGAAACTTTATTATTAATGATAAAGAAATGTTTTCTTGTCCAATGTAAAATGATAAATTGATAAATTGATAAAGTGATATAGAAGTAGTAAACCTCTTTAAGATATTTTGATCAATGTATTAATACAATTTTGTAAAGAAAAGTTTCTTTAAATGTATGAACCAATCCAATAAAAATTAGCATAGATCGGATTAACATTTTATTAGAGAGATTATCTGAATATTTTCAAGATATTTTTAAAGATATTTTGTATATGGACATGCCTTGATATAACAAACGGCTGGATTAAATGGGTTAGATATTTTTCAAAGCAAAATTACCACAAATTTGACATTTATTCTAAATCAATCGATTGCTATTAAACATTCCAAAGATGGACTCTTAGATATGATGATGTAGGATATTTAGTAATCGTCCCCGATCTTACATAACATTTTCATTTGTTATCAACTTTATAGATGATGAAAACTGTATGACGATATTTGATGTCATATTATATTCAATATATGCCATTTGTAAATATGGCCAAAAAGATTATAGCCATATTAATTAAGGTTAAATTTCTTTTGTTGAGTTAAACAATTTTAATGTTTATCTTGTTTATTGCAAAAAGCTGTTTTAAAATCATTTTAATAACGATGTGAATAATTTAGAGTGATAATTTATTTAAATTTTAATTTGTACCCTTTTTAAGAAGAAAATTTCATCAATATTTATTTGTTTTTCTGAATGAACTTTTGTTAAGACCTTTATTTTCTAAGATAAATAATATAAGCTATTCTTAGTGTCTTGAGATCTTGTAAAACTTTTCACTGTCCATACATTTAAGTCAGCCCACTGCACGCTGTACTTTTTAGAATTATTTAATGATATTTGATATTTTCACAGATATTTAATTTTCAATTCAATTTTGGAATAACAATACTTAACACTTTTATTAAATTTTTGCTATAGCTTAAGATGATAACACTTTTACAAACAACAAAAAGAATATTATGTTTCTTATTTTTGTATTCTTTTCAATTTTTTTTTCAATTTTGTTTTTTTAATATTCCATTACCATAAGCTTTCTCTTCACTCATATTAAATTTCCATAAATTTATTTATAATATTTCTATTTTATTAATTTCCAATTAATTATGATTGAAGAGTAGAAATTTTTGTAGAATAACGAATCAATATCAAACAAAGAAAAAAATCGTATCATAAATTGTGGATAATTTTTTAATCTTATATGTTCATTTGTTTGTACAAGATATTAATAAATATGCACCAAAACAAAAAAAAAATTAAAAACAATAAGAAAAAATAAAAAACAAAGTAAAAAGTTTATAGTAGATCAGGGCCGACTCTTAAATACCCCACAACGCGTTACATAATGTGCTTAAAGTCCAATAAATGAATTATAAGTCCAGCAAGTTGAAAAGATTTATAATTTTTAAATTATTTGAAAAGTTCTTTATGTGAGAAAAATTTAAAAAAGATGCTCCAATTTAGATCAAATTTGTTTTACATATTTTTTGCTATCAAAATATGGGCCAAATGACATTTATATACCAAATTATAGAAATACAGATAGTAGACAGACTGACAGACAAACTTAAATATACATAGAAAACATTTCTAAGGGTAAATTTAATTTAAACTTTTTTATGATTCTCCTGTAACATAAGTCGTGTAGGGTATAAAACAAAAAGGTAAATTAAAAAACCACAATAATATCAACAACAAAAATAAACAAAAAATAAACAAAATAAAACAAAAAAAAGAAACAATAATAATAATAAAAGTAATAATAATATTATTAACAAAAGGAATTAATAAAAATAACAAATTTAATATCAGTTAAGAAGAATTCGTGATCGCGCATAGCCCATAGCAAAATATCGCTGTTTATTACAATTTTGGAATATTTAATATCAATTATGGCCACAATGGCACCTGATGAATTAATTGATTAAGTTTTCAACGTTTAACGGCCAAATTAATTAAATATTATTATTAAATAAACAATACACTACAATACAAAAGAATACAGAATTTAAACATAAAAAATTTAAAAAAAAATGTTATAAATTAAATTATAAATTATTATGAAATATCAAATTAAAATTTACATTTTTAATATTTTTTTTTTGTTAAATTTTACATGGAAAGAATGTGAATAATATTAATGTCTAAATAATTTAAACTAATTCTCCAAATTATTGCAGAATAAAACAAAAACAAAATAATAATAAAAAAAATCATTATTATTATTAATATGAAATGAAAAAACTAAATAATTAAAGAAACTTAAAATTAATTAAATAAATTCATAGCAAAATTAAATTAAAAATGCGCACAATAATACAACAACAAATAATAACGTAAAGCCAATTAAATGTGAAAGTAAAGTGTAAAATTCAAATTTCATTAAAAAATTTTACAATTAAAAGAAATAAAAAAAAAGAAGAAAATTGTACAGCATGTTCATTTATTCATTAAAAAAATTTAATTAAGAATTTATTTTGTTTAAATAATGTTTTTGTATTTGAAAAATTTTTATAAAATTTCTAATAAATTACTTAACAATAATTAAAATATAATTATAAAATAATCGCAATTTATTAAGTGGCCTTAATTTTCAATGATGACTTAAGTTTTTTTTTTCAATGGCATATAAATAATTTTTTATATTTTTGTACTTTTCAAACAACCTAATATGTTCGTTCATGCAGGTTTAAAATTAAAATAACTTGTAATACCAAAAAAAAAAAAATAAATAACTAAAAAAATAAATAAAAAAATAAAAAAAACTTTACAGAAGTTAAAAAGTATTACAAAATTATTATCAATATATTTTCGTGACATAATTTTGTAATAATTTGTTTTTTTTTTTTTTGGGGAAAAAAAACACAAACAACAAGAGAAATATATTATTTAATTTTATGCATACAATTTTACAAATAAAATCTCTCAAACAATTAAATCTCTGATTGTTTATTGCACAAAAAAAAAAAAAGAAAAAAACAAAAGTTCCCAGGAAACATGTTGCTGTTGTCTTCTTTCCAATATTTTCTTCATTTATTAATGTTATTAATAATATTAATCTAAACATTTCTCATAAAAGGGTGAGAATAAAATTTAATAATACGATATCAGTTCATTGGATTTTCTGCTTCTAAATATGTGGCCATTACTGTTTAATTGATTATAACCTGTTACATTAAATTATAAATACTTTCTTAAATATATAATTGATCATATAAAATACATAACTATAAATATATAGAAATATAAATATATAGAAATATAAATATAAATATAAATATAAATATATGTATAATAAATTTCTTGTTACGTATGCAAAAGCAGTAAATGCTTTGCGATCTCATTGAACGTGATGTGATTTTTTGTTTTGTTTGTTTGTGTATGTGTAAATGAAATGAAATAAACTTGAAAATCATTGTTATATTATGCAATTAATATATTCTTTTTTTTTTTTTTTTTTAAATATACATTATCAAAAGGGTCGTTATACATTTTATAAAAATATTTTTAGATATCATTGTTCTCATTATCATTCTTGTTGATCATCATGCAATTTTTATAATTCTCTCCTGGTAGCCATATTGATGAATGTTAGTTTTAAATGATTAATTAATTAATTAATTAATTAAATTTGTAAAAGCAATTGCAAACTTTCATAAAAAAATACCCAAAAGACTTTTTAGTTTAATCATCAGATTTTAGAAAATTAGTAATAAAAGGTTAAAGCTTCCTTCAGTAAATAAACACAAATAAAACTGTTACAATTGAGTTTATTAACTAAAAGTAAAAGTTAAAGTAAAAGTAAAAGTAAAAGTATAAAAAAATATCAAAAATAATTTATATAAAAGTTTAAGATCAAAACAAGTGAAACTTTTATCACGTTTTAATTGTATTGTAAAAATTTTATAATCATATTTATATAGATATGTGTATATGTATGTATATGTATATGTATATGTATATGTATATGTATATGTATATGTATATGTATATGTATATGTATATGTGTATTGATAAAATAGTTTAATAATATTACTTAGAATTTATATAAAATTAATGTTAAATTTTTAAAAAAAATTTCATATACTACATTTATTCTCTAATTTACACTAATTTACTCAACAATATTTATATCTTATAATTTTATGGTTATAAAGTTTAATGTGTTTCTGCGTTTATATGTAACATGTAATAGAATATCTTGGAAGTTCGAGAAGAGAGAGAGAATATATTACTGTTCATTCAGCTAGAAGTATCAGTATAAGTAGGGTATTTATTATTAAGGTAATCACAGTTAATTTCAATTTCATGTTAAATTACCTGAATATTTCTTCATACTTTTGTTTACGCTAATTTCTGCTTTTTTATGATAAGATTAAATATTTATTGAAACTATAAATTTTATTCTCCGTTGTTTGTTCTTTTTTGTTTTTTTTGTTTTTTTTTTGTTTTTTTTTTTATGGTAATTAAACATTTTCAATTAGAAATTTTACATTATATAGAAGTGAATAATAAAATTATAATACAATAACAATAAAGTGAATAATCTATTAGAGAGAACAATATTAAAGTAACATTAAATTAAAATTGGATTAAATAGGAAAGGAAATAAATTAAAAATGAAAAAATTGTGGACGGCATTAACGCGCCGTAAAACCGATGATGCCGATAATGGAAATGCTTCAAAATTGGCCAGAGTGCTTAATCTATTCGATTTGACTGCTTTGGGTGTGGGTAGTACATTAGGTTTAGGTGTTTATGTTTTAGCTGGCTCAGTTGCCTATAGTAAAGCTGGACCAGCTGTCACATTATCATTTTTTATAGCTGCTGTTGCCTCAGCATTTGCTGGCATTTGTTATGCAGAATTTGCAGCCCGTGTACCAAAAGCTGGTAGTGCTTATGTTTATAGTTATGTTACAATTGGAGAATTTGTTGCATTCACTATTGGCTGGAATTTAATTTTGGAATATGTTATAGGTATTAAATTTCATATATAACTGATATAATTGATTTAGAGATTATTCTCAAAATACTATTTTCATAAATTTTCCATTTGTTTTCCTTATTTATAACATTTATTTATTACTGAAATAAATAGGTACCGCTTCTGTGGCTCGTGGTTTAAGTACCTATTTTGATTCTTTGTTACATTATCGTATGTCAAAAATACTGGGAGATACATTACCTATTAATGTAGGCTTTCTGGGTACTTATCCTGATTTTTTAGCCTTCGGTATGGTCATCTTATTAACTTGTGTCTTGTCTTTTGGTGTTAAAGAATCCAGCCTTTTAAATAACATTTTTACTAGCGTTAATATGTTAACTATTTGTGTTGTTATAGTGGCTGGTGCTATAAAATGTAAGATATCCCTTAGCAACTGAATTTAAATATATTTATACATTACATCACTTTTTTTGTATGAAGTATTATAAGTTTGTAAGAATATTTGTAATACCCAAAAATAGTTGGCATAGATACACCTTTTATTACGCCGTTCGATTCAGAGTTACTTTTTGAATCGATTTAAATATAATTGTCCGTCTGTCTGTCTGTTTGTTTGTCTGTCTATCTATCTATGTCTATCTGTCTATGTTCAAGATATGGGCAGCAAATTTTTAACTGAAAATGCTTACAATGGATGCATTACAATTGCATGGCAATTATTTGACATTTAAATGTGGTGTAGGGTATTTAAAACTATTCACTGGTTTTTTTTTTTTTTGTTTTTTTTATTTAATTATTATTTTTATTTGGACATTTTAGCCAATCCGAATAATTGGTTTATATCCAGTGATCAAGTACCGGATGGTTTTGGTACTGGTGGTTTTATGCCATACGGATTTATGGGTGTAATGGCTGGTGCAGCAAAATGCTTTTTCGGTTTCGTTGGTTTTGATTGTATTGCTACAACTGGAGAGGAAGCAATTAATCCTAAACGAAATATTCCTCTAGCTATTGTTATTTCCTTAATTATCATATTTTTATCATATTTTGGGGTATCGACGGTATTAACAATGATGCTACCATATTATGAACAGGTTAGTCAGTTATAAACTTGTTATAAATGTATATCTTTTCTCAAAGAATGAGTGAAAAAAGTTTACACTACTATTTGATTTTTTTCCTTGGTCTCGATTAATTATTATTTGGCAATAGAAAGCATTGACATTTTTTTTAATATATTTTTTCCCTTTTTAATTGAATACATTTGTAGGATCCGGGAGCACCATTTCCAAAAGCTTTTGAGAATGTTGGTTGGATTGTTATAAAATGGATTGTCACAATTGGTGCAGTATTTGCTTTATGTACTAGCTTATTGGGAGCAATGTTTCCATTGCCACGCGTTTTATATGCCATGGGCAATGATGGCATTTTATTTAAGAAATTAGCCTTGGTAAATGATCGTACACAGACACCTTTAATAGCCACCATTATATCCGGTATATTTGCATCAATGATGGCTTTAATGTTCGATTTGGATCAATTGATTGATATGATGTCCATTGGTACTCTATTAGCCTATACAATTGTAGCTATTTGTGTTTTAGTTTTACGTTATCAAAATGAAATTACACCAAATAGAACAACTTCTACCTCGCCAACCATGACAAACATTTTGAAGCAATTATTCAATTGTCAACGTTATCGTACACCAACAATTTTAAGTTCAGCAATTACCAAAATCGTTATAATACTTTATACCCTGATCTGTATAATATTTTGTAGTTTTGACAAAATCTTTGCCATTAATAGTATTAGTGGTAAAATATCATTAAGTGTTGCCGGTTTTATATTAATAATTTTGTTAATTATAATTGCCATGCAACCAGTATCAACAATAGAATTAACATTTAAGGTACCATTAGTGCCATTCGTGCCGGACTTAGCATATTCGCCAATTTATATTTAATGTTTCAATTGGATGTTTTCACTTGGATACGTTTCCTTATTTGGGTGACTTTCGGTTATATCATTTATTTTTGTTATGGCATACGTAAGTCAACTCAAGGTATACGAAATCGTAAACAAAAACAAGCAAGAACATTATCACAATTATCATCACAGCAGCAACAACAACAACAACAACAACACAGCAGCAGCAGCAGCAGCAGCAGCAAAATCAATTAAAATTGCAACATTATGCAAATGCTGGTTATGAGCCCGATTGGAAAGTTGATATTAAAGTGTTAGAGGAAGCATAATTAGTTTTATTATTTGATAAGAGAATCATAAAAATAACTCGAAACTTGTAAAAGGATTTTAAAAGTTTCATTTTTATAAATTATTTCTAGTCCTATCAAGCGAGTTACATTGTAAATAAATCATTAAATCAATTATAATTTAGATAGACAGCTTTAGTAAATCATATATAAAATAAATGTAATTAAATTTATTAGTATTAATGAATAAAAAAAATAATTATAACTATTGAATGCATGCATTTAAAAGACAAGAAACAAAAATTCTAATTACTTTGGCTGTTTAAATTTATCTTAGAAATTTTATAATTTTTTTATATGAATTTAAATTTGCATTTTTTTTTTTTTATATTTAAGCGAGTTATTTACATTGTACCATATAAAAAAAGGAAAAAAAAAGGAACAACAGCAACAACAACAAGAACAAAAAAAGGAAAATAGTGAATAATAATGATAATAATTAAAACGTCTTATTTGAATTGACCATGTAAGGCTGTTAAAAGTGGACCGTTTATTTGTATTATTTAATACTCTGCTTAATTACGTTTAATAAATAAAATAAGAATTTTATTTTATTTTTAATTGGTCAAGGTTAACTTTTAAATATTGTACACCATTTTGTTTAATGTGTTTAAAATCGCTTAAGCAAAATGTAATTTAACCAATTTCATTAAAATATCATTAAATGTAACAAATATTCTGCATAAATTTGTAATACGATCTTCCATAAATCGTTTAAAATATAAGAAAACTACTAATACATACACATAAACATAGAAGTAAATAGAAAAGATTTTAGGTAAAAGAAAGTGACGTACTCTCTGTACGTTTCTGTAAACATCAAATTACATTTATAATAATAAATGTCATGCATGGTCTTGCTTAAGCAATTAGAGAGGACTAAATTAGAGAGGAATTTTTTTGTTTTTTTTTTTTTTTGTTTTTTGTTTTTTGTTTTTTGTTTTCTTTGGAATACACCATTCGTTATCTGTAAGTGTGCTTATTTTATAAAAATATTTGTTGTAATCGAAGAATGTATCGCAGTATGCTTAAAAGTCATTCTCAATTATCTACAATATTTTTACATATTTTTGAATGTTGTTTTTAGGGTCCCGGCTTATTATACAAAAAAATTATTTAACAATAACAGTGGTGGTCCTTAAGCGAGTATAATTCTGTAAAATTCCTATTGCCATAACGAAAATTGTTTAATTTGTGAATGAAAATTTATGATCATCAATGGTTAGGTTGACATTTTTATTAACGTCTGCGCATCACTTAACGCATCAATTCATTTATACCTTTGTAAGTAAACACGCGCTTATAATATTTTGTGCTATGATTATACATGAAATTCCAAGAAGGATCAATAAAAGGCAAAAATGGCCTAAACAAAACAAATTTGTTATGCCTGCTGTACGATTTGTGAATATTTTGAAAAATTTCAAAATAGGAATGATATAGAAATTTTTAAACAATTTAATATTTTAGTTCATATTTTGCACGTGTCTCAGAAGCATTTCAATGTTCGTGCACAGCTCCTATAAAATGAATATTAAACTAAATATAAAAATTATTTAAAAAAAAAAATATATATATAAAAAAAATAACGATTTCATTCAAATTTTAAGTTAAGTGATACAACTTTTTATTGGAAAATGAAAAAAGTTAAATTAAAAAGCTTTCAGTTATTATTATGAAAACTTTGTTGTTTTATTGTTTGTGTATACACATTTGAATGCGATATTATGTATTACATTGAAAGTTATCTTAAAAATTGTCCACTTCTAAGTAATTTTGGTAGGGTCCGTTTTTGGAGTGAAAAGATGCTCACTTGAATGATAAATCATTTAAATAAGTCTACCATTATGATCTGTAAATCATACCTTGCTAACAAAATTCTTTAAACAAACGAGTAGATAGATTTAATACGAATTAGATGGCGGTTCTAAGTCGTTTGGTATTATAAAACATGAAGGTTTTAACTCAAGTTATCTTCTAGACATTTTACGCATTCGCATTAATTTTTAATAACGTACATGTAGGGTAATCTGGTGTTTAAGTATGGCGCTTAATCATACTAATTATTATTTCTTTTAATTAATGAAATTAGTAATTTTCTTTAAAATTTAATTTTAAAACGAAGAGGAACTGTTTCTTTTGTTAAAAATTGTTACTATTATAAAAATTTTGATAGGCCCATTGTTCAAACTATTTTGCAAGAATACGTTGTGATGTGAAAAAAAGCATCATATACAATTTTATTTGAGCCCTTAAGGGCACTGTGAAAGCTTTTCCTTCTAAACGAAAAAGAAAAAGAAAAGTTTACCTTAGAATAAGCAAACTTTCTATAACACATTTTTCATGTATATGTAAAAACAATGAGTGTGAAAGAGATAGAATAAGGAAGAGAGAGAACGAGTAAAGTAAATTTGTAAAAGAGAGCAAGAGAAAGGAGAGTTAAAAGAGAGAGAGAGAGAGAGAGAGAGAGACCAGTTTAAATTCTTTCTGGCATAAAGCAAAAAAAGTGCACTCTGTATGATGCTTGAATGCATGCATGCATATGTTGTGTGTGTGTTTGTACAATATATTGTGAGATGATATATAAAATATTATATATTGAGAAACTGGCAAAACATAATAAAATTTAAAGCTTTTCACATACAGCAATTGGTGAAGGCTTTTCTCTTATTGTTCCTGTTATAATTATTTGTTTATTTGTACTTTTTTCTTGTTTTGCGTGCTTTCGTGTGCATTTCATTGTCATTTTTAACTATTGCGTTTTTTTTTTTTTCCTTGTTTTTTTTGTTAATAGTTCTAGTCTGCTGTTTGGGGTTGTGTACATGAATCTTTCCTTGTTCTTCAAAGAGTTATTTTAAGGCCAAGTGCATAGAATAACTAATAAAAGAGCATAAAAAGTCTATAACCTATAACATTAAGAGAAATATTTACAAAAAAGAAATACAAAACAAGAAAGAACAACAAAGAAAAAGTAATTGGACTAAGAATAATCGCAATTATATAGAAAAAGTCACAAATGCCTTAATGAATGAAGAATTCTATTTAATAAATACATTTTAAAAGCATTAAAAATATGCATATAAATATGCAAACATTTCTTTTTGTTTATCACAAAAAAAAAGTAAAACAATGCAAAGGAAATAGAAAAACTAAAATAAAATCAACTAAAATAAAGTAGAATAGAACAAATACAAAAGCATACAAAAAAAAATTGCAAAAAAAGAAATGTAGAAAACTTAGAAATATTAAAAAAAAACAGCACGAGATAAGAGCGGTACAATAAACGTATGCAACAAACCGATCAAGAGGAAGAATACTAAAATTGACATTCAATTCATAAGAATAATTATAATTTGCATAAATATCAAAACACACTTTTTGTTTTGTTTTGCATTGTGCTAAAGAAAGATGGTGAGATCGAGAGAACGGAAAAGGTAAAGAGAGTGAGAGAGAAAAAAATGGTATATTTTAGAGAGCATCCATGAACTTGCATGTACAAATCAAGTAACAATGTAAATGTTTGAATGTTCTGTGTGTGTCTATTTAATGTTTATATACATTTGGTAAATAATGATGAAGAAAACAGCAAAAAAAGCCAAGCAAAAGTAAAGCGAAATAAAACTAAAAGAAAAAAATAACAAACATAAAGAAATGAGAAGAAAAAGAAAGAAAAGATGGACAAACTAAGAATAATAAAATATATATATAATATATTTAAATAAAATATAGTCTTTTATCCCATTCTAGTTCATACGAAAATTAGGTTAAAAGTAAAGAAAAACTTTAGTTGAAGAAGAATGTTGCGCTACTTGCGCTTTTTCCCCTCTTGTTCTTCTTCATATTGCGAAACACACAATACAATAATAATAATAATATTTCAATGTGTATAAGCATATGACTGTGCGCGTGTGTGTGTGTGTGTTTGGTTGCATAGCTTAGAATTTAGGGAAGTTGTGTTATAAGTTCAATATGAGAGTGAGAGTTGACTATAAAACGAAAAAAGTTGCACGCACAAAAGAAGAAAACAAAAATAAACAAACAAAAGAAAAAACAAACGGAATAAAGAAGAGAAAACTATAAAAATGCTTGCGCACACACACACTCACACACCGCCAGAACTGAGACGAAAATTTATAGGCAACAGTTTAATCTACATATATATGTATATATATATATACATATATATCTCTGTATATATACATGTTTATATACATGTTTATGATATGGGTGAATGTGTGTGTTATGTGTGTATGGGAATGAGCGAGCTATTTAGGTAGTGAATGTCGTCAGAGAAGTATTCGAGTATTAAAGAATTTATTCGCAATATGATTTTGTTATTATTATTATTGTTTTATTATTTATTTATTTAGTAATAACTTAACGGAGCAAGTTTAAAGTTACTTTTACACCGCACGTCGCATACATTATTAGAACATTTTTATACCTGCACCATACAAACAGTTCAGTTTTGATACATTTATTTCGTTTTTTTGTGCTTTTCTATTTTCTGAATTTGTTATTATTTTTTTTATAATTATTTTATTTTTAATTGTTTGCATTGATATTAAATATGGCTATAAAGCCAGCAAAAGAACCGAATATCAAGAAAATAAAATAACATTACCAATGAAATAGAAAAAATTAAGATAAAAATGTGAAAATAGAAAGAGGAATGGAAGATAAAAATGTGAAAATAAAGAAAATAGTTAATTATTTTGTATAAAAATTGTATATTTTATGCAATCACATGATGACAAAAGAAATTCTTTATATAATGACATCCATTGGTTTTTTTCTTATTGTTCTTTTGCAAAATAACTGAAATGAAGTTTTTTTAGCGTTTTTCGAAAAAAAAAGAAGGAAAAAAAATGTATAAAAAAAAGTGCAAAATTATAGAAAAATTGTGTATTTATATATAGAGATGTACAAGAATATGTGATTAATTTGTTTCGATGTGTTTGTATGCATGTACAGTAATGTGTATATAGATTAGAGGTTATATTATGTGACATTGACATAAAAAGGAAAAAGCAAAGAAAAAAAATTTACAGTTGTTTTTTTTTGTATTTTTACTAAAAAAAAAATCACCAGCGAAAGAATAAAAGATTCGTGCAAAGAATAATACGAGTACTATGATGAAGAAGGAGACGCAAAAAAATAATAAAATAAAATACAAAGAGAAAAACAGCAGTAACAACAATAGCAAAGTAAAGCGCATGCAAACGTATACATTCGCATTTCATTTGTATACATGCATACACATTTTTATATAAATTTTAAATATACCTAAACTATGTGTAGAAGAGTTGCTAGAGAGATTCTCAGCTAGCGAGTGAGTGAATAAATATACATATAAATATATATATTGTGCATATAAGATAACAGCAATATAACAGGCAACAGACAACACAACAATAATAACAATACTAATAATAACAACAAGATTACAAGAAGACAATGGATAATAAATATAGTTACGGTAATGTCTGCCATTCTTTTCTTCTTTTATGCTTTTTCTGTCTTCATGTAAATACATTTTTTTGTTGTTTATTATGCTCGTATTAGCAGTTGCAAATAGGCTTATGTATATACATATATTTAATATATATATATATATATATATATATATATATATATACAATTATATAAAAATTATATATATTAAGTAAAACAGTAAGAAGATACCAGAAGTCAATGAGGAAATTTTTTAATATAATTCTATTGAAGATTTTATTTAGTGTGAGTGAGATGATGACGATAATGACTATGACGAAGACAATAATGACGATGGCGATGGCGATGGCGATGACGATGCTGACGTTCATAACATTTTATGTTATAATATTTGGCCTACAGACCCATATATTTACTTATATTACTAGTGTTAAACTTAGGCATTTTTTTACTCTGTTTTTTTCTTTTCTTAAATTATTTATTTTCAAATACATAAATGAATAAATAAATGCTCAAATTACTTTTTTTCAAATAAATTACAAGTAAACCAAAGGAAGAAAAAACAGTAAAAAGTGAAAGCATAAAAAGCAAAAAAAGAAAAAAAGTAAACGAGCCTTAAAATATAATAAAAACTAAATGAAAAGAATTGAAAAGTAGCAGAAAAGAATATTAAATCAAAAAAAAAAGAAAAAAAGCGGTAACAGGCATTAATAGAAAGAAATTAACAAATTATTAATGCATTAAGTAAATTTAAGAAAATTAAAAATGAAACTCATCAAACTAACAATTAAATGTTAAAAACTAACAAATTATTACGCGGTTAATTAAATTAATGTTTATGCTTTAATTTTAACCACTAAAAAAATTTAAAAAATGAATAAATTATTGAACATTAAAAAAAAGCAAATATTAGTGATAATAATACAAGAATAAAATATATAAAGAAATATTTATTTTTCCCTTTGTTTTTCTTTAGCCTCTTTTTTATTCATCGTACAAATTTTCTGTATTTTGTCAACTGATAAAATGTAAAAATATAAAAGACTACAACAAGAATAACAACGAAAAATATTAATAATAATAATAATAAAGTAAGAATATTAATAATATTAAAAAAACTTGTGCTGCTCACATGAAATAAAACGCAAGCAAGATATTAACCATATGTGTGCTTGATTGTGTTTTTTATACAAAACAGTACAAAGAAGAAGAAGAAGAAGACATCATAAAATGAAATAAAAAAATAGAAAAAATAAAAACATAAAGCAAAGAAAGGCTTTTTTTCTTCAAATGAAAGTAAAAACATTGCTCAAAAAAAAAAGCTAGAGAAAAAGCAAGACAAAGAGAGAGAGAGAAAAAATAAAAATAAGAGAAACACATATCTCTATATATGTACATATGTACATATGTACACAAAAGAATAAATAAAAGAAAAAAGCGGCGGAACAAAAGAAGAAATAGAAGTAAATATTTGTATATAACTTAACTATAAAGTAAAACAGGAAAGCAAAATGAAAATGAAATGAATACAAATAAAAGCTTCACTATAAAATACAATAACAATAATAATATTAATAATAACAACAATAATAGTCATTTTATAACGAATACATTGCAAAGTCAATGTTGAGTACTCAGAGAGTCAATTTGAGAATAATTTTACACATAAAAGTCTAAGCATACAAACGCGTAACTAAAATCAGCCAAACAAATGCAATCACTAAAACAAAAAAAACAAAAAACACATGTATAATAATTTTTAACATATGAAATTTATACAAACGGTATTTTATTTGCTCTACTCAACTCTATATTCTGCTATATAGTCTAGTCTAGTCTACTTTAGTTTCGTTTAGCCTGGTCTGGTTTGTTTCGGTCTGGTCTTGTCTACCATTAAAACATTTATTTAATATGTAGAAAAGAAAAATGATTAAGGAAATAAAATTCATATTAGTTTTAGTTTAGATGGATAAATATATAAATGGCTTCGTTAAATTATCTTTCCCAATTGTCATTTAATCTAATATTCTTTTTTAATTTAAATCGCATAATATTAATGCAAATGTATGTATCGTAGTATGCTGCTGTTTATATTTAATCGGAAATTCATAAAGTAAAATTTTTTGTCTTTATAAATATTCAAGTCTCTTATAACATGATTGTTTTATAAGATGAATTTTGTAATATGCATTTTAGGCCATACATTATTTCAATTGTCCATTGTCATGTATGTATTAGAGAATTTTACTTTTGAAAAGGTCAAATTATTGTAAAGTTTTTTGTATTCGATGTAATATCTGCTATTGAAATTTTATGAAAAAGGTAGTTCAAATTGTCCAAAACTTTCCGTATATATTATATTTTATACATCTTTTCTAAACATCTTTATTGAATGGTGATCTCATCTATATTAAAGTGTTCATATTCATGTGTCTCTTAGTTCATGCATACTTAGGCCGCAATTTCGCTTTATATTATTAGTTTAGTTATTTGCTTATTTGGTTTATTTGATATTACTCAAAAGTAGTCATATTTTTGACCAGACATTCATGAAATGTATAAATAAGGGTTTACAAAAAGTGTACAAGTTTCAATTTTTTATGCCTAGAAAAATTATATCGTATTATATAAAATTGTAAGCCTTCCATCGGATTTAACTACAATGTCTACAATGATCTTTACACTACACATGATAAGGCATATTTATGAAAAACCCAGAAACGCTTGACTTCTAACAATATTGTTTAAATTATCTGCCTTTATTTTCATAGTTAGTTCTAATCTTTTTAATCAATTGGAGTGTATCCTCCAATTTTTATATGACGATACACTTTCAAGACACTTAAAATTGAAATTTATTTTACTCAAATATTAACATTAATATGGTAAATGTTTATGATCAGATCAATCAGATCAAAATTTTTTTTTTATTATTCCAATTTTTTTAAAGAAATCTGAATGAAAAGTAATCATTTTTTATATATGAAATCTTTATGAAAAAAAATTGAACTATAACGATTCACTTTGCAATATTTAAGTGTATATTAAACGTGATGTGTTTGATAGTCGACTTCCATCAACTATAATGAATTATACTTGTTTTTCTTTTCCGTTTCTTTTTTAGTTTGTTTGTTTTTAGTTTGTTGTTGTTTGTTTTTATTGCATCTATACGTACACAGTTAAACGTTAGCAACGACAAACATTACTATTTTCATAATAATAATAAGTAAGAAAATTATATTTGGCTGTGGCCAAATCTCTAATATCCACCATTTGGAGTCTAATATTATTTAATACATGTGGCCTTTTTATATACAAAATTGTTATAAATCGTACAAAATTTTAGCGTTTAATCGATTTAACAACTCATATTTAATTCATGCGCGAATCAGTACACGCGACCTTGTAATATTACTGCCAAATTTGAAATTAATATCTCAATTTTTATGGCCACACGCGGTTGTTTAGACAATTTCATAGATAGATGTCTAAATCGATATGGAATTTTATATTGATCAAAAGTTTATAACATACTTTGTAGAAATTCGAAAGCTTTCTTTTAGGCGTTACAAACATAATGATAAAATTAGTATATCCACAATTACTGCATAGTGGATATAAAAATAATTTGTGTACATAAATTTTTTTTTGAATTAAGGCGTACCCGTTTTGGTCGTAAAAGGGGGCTTCATTTATCTGCTCTCTCTCTCTCTCTCTCTCTCTAGCTCTCTAGCTCTCTCTTTCTTTCTTTCTATCTCTCATTCTTTCTCTTTAAATAATTGCACTACCTAACCACTATTTTATAGCAATGAGAACATATCTATACATAGACATATGTACAGATATATGCACATGTGTAAATAATCATACAAATACAATTTTGTTGAAATACCAATACTAATGTTATTGATAGAATAAATGATTGTTGAATAGTGTAATAAAATGTGTGCTTCTCTCTCTACGCAAAATAATAAATTATAATAAAAAAAAAAATAATAGCAAATACAGCAAATAAATGAAGAAGTGGAAGAAAAATAGTGCAATAAGAAATAAGAAAATTAACAACAAACTGAAAAGAATTGTTCATTAATGGGAAAATGTGGTGTTAAAGTAAATAATAACTTAAAAAAAAAAAAAAAAAAATAGAAAAAAAGGAAACAAATAGAAAAAAGTGCAAATAGAACAATAAAACGATTGAAAAATAAGTAAAACTGAGAGAA
Organism: Melophagus ovinus; assembly: GCA_023089585.1. Lineage (NCBI taxonomy): Eukaryota > Metazoa > Arthropoda > Insecta > Diptera > Hippoboscidae > Melophagus > Melophagus ovinus. The sequence goes on along the minus strand of JAKKIB010000259.1, from coordinate 4,003,369 downwards.
GTAGAAGAGCAACAATATTCTCCCTCCACGTAAATAAGCTTTAATATAAAAGGTTGTATATATATATATATATATATATATATATATATATATATATATGTAAGAGTGTGTGTATATATAGTTATGTGTCATATAAAAACCGAAAGCTCTCACATATCTTAAGTTGTTTGCTTTGTTTCTTTTCCTTTTCATTTCATTTCATTTCATTGTACATTTTCTGTTTTGGTTTTTGTGCTTTACTTTTTTCTACTTGAATAATGAACTATTCCTGCTCTAGACATTCAAGTTGCAGATTTAGCACAAAATATTTTAGAACATATATTACACTATTTCTGATAATAAATATAAGCTTATGTAACATTCACAAACATTTGAGATGGAATCATCGTTTTCTATGCATTTAATAATCGATTCAGAATTATTTTGATTCTCTTTTTTGAAAACTATACGTCAATTTTGGCCATTTGGCCATTTGGCCATTTGTCTGTATATATTTGGTCATATTAAATAAAGAATAGATAATTTGAAATATTTCAGTGGCCGGCCACATTTTTGACATAGGAATGGAATATAGTGATAATATTTATAAGAACAATCATTAATTATTAGTAATGATTCTAAGTGGGTCACCAAAAAATATCTCATTGGAAAAGAGTTTGCTGTATGGAAAGTAAATAGTATATAGAATTTTAAAAAGGAAGCATCTTGATTGGTATGAAATTCTGAATCGATTAAGACATCTCTGTCCATTTGTCTTTTGTATGGTAAATGTTCTACTGGTCGTTTAAAAAGATATGACCACTTTAAATTTGGCATAAACTTTATAAATTTTGATATGTTTTGAAAATGATTCAAATCCGTAAAAGGGCACACCTCCAGTGAACATATTAATTGAGAAAATCTTTGATTTTTATAGCAAAGTTTGGTCATATTTTGTGCATTACTAGCTGTTCTAGGCCTAACACTGAAGCAATGAATTTTTTTATTCTACATTACTTTTTGTGTGATTTAGAAATAGACCTCTTTATAATAAAAATGTACCCATCTCATTATCGTTATGAAATTAATGAGTCATTTTGTATTTATAAGTTCGAAAAGTATTTTTTCAATTTTTTAATTATTTTATTGAAAGTATTTGCTAAGAGATTTATTTAGCTTTTTATATATTTTATCTATTCCTTCCTGAATATTTTTCTCCCTTTTTTACTTTGTCCAGAAAAGTAAACCATTTAGATATATTCGGTTGTTTGCTTTATGATGCTTTTTATAAATTACATTTACTTAAATTTCATGAACACTTATTATGAATTTGAATAAGCGTAAAGTGTAAAAATACACAAAAAAACATAATAAAAATATTAAAATACAATAAATGGTGCAAAGAGATCTGTAATAACAATAACAATAACAATAACAATAATAATAATAATAATAATAATAAAAATAATAAAATTATAAAAATGTATCAAATTATAAAAATCAATCAATTGATTGATTGATAATTAAATTCCAAGGCGTTCATTTTTAACAATCAAAGTGTAACTGTGGTGCGTTTGTTATGCATTTTTGTCAACTGGCTGGTTATGCATTTTTTACTTAAGTGTTTACTTTTATAAACGTATTAATTATTCATATTAACATTATCGTTATTGTTAAATTTTCTATGCTATTTTATTGTTGTTGCTTTATATTGGAGTTAAATGCACTGCAATAGTTTTATCCAGTTTAATAAAAAAGAAAAAAAAAAAAAAGAAGCAAACTTTGGAAAAAATACGATTAACTTTAACTACATCATCAGCATCATCAACATCATTATCATTATTATCATCATTAATATATAATATTGTCATCATCATTATCATCATCGTTTTTATAATAAATTAGCAGGTATGTACGGTTTTTAGCTTACATGAACTTTAGAAATGTATCTTAAAGAAAAATATTTGAACTTTCATTATGAATGAAGTAACAACTTGTTGCTACACATCTCACAATCTGCAATTCTAAAATCAATTAAAATTAAAATGAATTAATAGTCATATTAATTTTAAATTAAATTGACTTGTAAATATCTTACGCCAATCATTTCGTTTTAAACTTATGTAAAAAGTTTAGCAATAAATGTAAAGCCTAAAAAACTGAAAATTATACATTTTTGATAAATTTAAAACATTTGTTACATAAGAACTTTCATTAAATTATATCTAAAATTAAAATCCACATTTTGATAATGATAATACCTAGACAGGCGTAAGGTAGTTAGATGAATGGAAAGGCTTAAGTTAATTCCGTAAATGCTTTTGAACTTATTTAGATATGCCATATATCCATACAAATCTGCATTAGGGAATATCAAGTACATCAACTAGATTACTTCGAATCGATCGATTTAGATAATGGCTTCTTTCTTTTGTCTATGTGATTGATATGCATATACTTATAGTCAAAGTAAAGCCCTCACATTTTTTAATAAAAATTCATGATATTTAGTAAGTCCATGTCCTTTCATCCAAAGATATAATGATGCAATCGATTTTTGAACCAAATAACGCAAATAGTAACTTTTCACTTTCTGCTTACGTAACTCGTCAAGAAAAAAAACTCAATAATTTATTACAGTTAATACTGAGTAAAATCAAAACTTGGTGTGGCCTGATTTTTAAAGTGCAAAATCCATCAATTTATTGTTAACAAATGTTACGAGGTGTATGCTTCAAGTATTCGATCCATGGTTTTTTTCTTAACATTTTTTCCGTTATGTAATAAATTACTTAAATCGAAACCGGTTTAATATTGTGCAAGCTTTAATCAGCATAATCCAATTTTTTTTCTATCGCGTATATTCATAGATAACTCACATGATTTAATGTAGTTAATTTCATCTGCTTGACTTGTCCATCATTTTATAAATACTTTTAATATTTTTTGTACGACTGTGGAAAGAAATTGCATCTTACTTTTCTTTGTAATTCAATTGATCGCCTGGCCGTTCACCAAGCAATATGTATTCACCATCTATATTTATATTATTTCATTATAATAATTCGTAATAATAAAATACCCACTTCTTTCTATAGCAAACTTTATGCAAGCACTAACCTGCTGCTGCCAATTCTCACAATAATAAGCAGTGGAAATATTGTGCTACAACAGAGTAGAGTACACAAAACAAAACAAAAAAAAGCATGCACAGTGAGAATATATATATATATCTATAGAAAGAGAGAGTGAGAAAGAGATGAAGAGAAAGAGTAATAATAATAAATAAAAGTGAGAGTTTGTTCTGTTTTTTCTTTGTTCAATTCAAAGAAAATGAAATAATATTTTGCACAATAAGCGCACCCTCTTGCTCTAGTAGCCGACAAGCCTAAAACACATTTGCCTGTTTACATGTTTGACTGTTTGTTTGTTTGCTTGTTTGCTTGTTTATTTATTTTCTACACTCGTTTACGTTTTTTAAGTATGCATGTACACACAAACAAATAAATACATACACAGTCAAATGTATTGATTAATTCTGTCATTTAAGGTTAGTGTTAAGCTAGGAAGTTGTGTGGGCTTTTAAACATAAACATGTTTGTGCATGGTGAATAAGACGAAAAAAGTTTAGTAACAAGCAATAAGAACAAATAAATGTGTATTACATAGCATGCATGTGTTCAGAGATAGATAGATAGATATTTGTGAGAGATGTGCTTGATTGTGTGTGTGTGTGTGTGTGTGTGCATGTGCAATGACGAATGCGTAGAAAGTAAAAAACAAGTTTCATTTTAAATATGCAAACAGATGAACGAGATAGTGAAATATTTGAGCTCATACAATATAACCATACAAACAAATAAATGAGCACAATAAGAAAAATAATAATAATAATAATAATAATAATAGGAGCACCAATAACATAACAAAAGCTAAAATATTTGTTTGGATAGGCAAAAAGGGTGATTAAAGAGTATAAAGAAATAAATGAAATAATTAGGGAGAGCGCGAATAGAAATTGTGAATAGTTAATATTAAACTAATTATTATCATAATAATGATAATATCGAAAGTGATGATAATGATGATTGATTATTAGTATAATTATAATTATATAAATGATGCGTTTGTACGTCTGTATGAATAGGAATGTATATTTGTAGACTATATCAAATAATTTCATGCTATTTCGAAATGAAAGAAATAAGAAATAAAAAAATAAAAAAAGTTTCATAAAATAGAAAAAAATCTAATAAATAATTCAAACAATATCAACAACAGCTGATGCAATTTTTATTTTAACGGAAATACCTTTAGCTTTTCTATCACTTACTTTTTGTTTCTTTATAATTGACCAGTTCTATTTCTTGTAGGTTTAGTACATTTTGTGTATTTTGTGCCTTAAATCTTAAGACTTAGATAATTCAAAAAAAAAAAAAAAAAATTGAGACAAATTTGAGGATGGAAGACTTTAAACTAGTTGTGATAGAGAACTCAATAAGTTTGGCGGATTAGATCTTTAGATATCTCCCATGGAAGCTTAAATGCACGATATGGAAGTAGAAATTTTTCCCTAAGTTTGCTATGCATGGTTGCTCATAGTGTTATTATCATCAATAGCTACCAAATGAAATTTTTTTTTGTAAAATCACATTGTGTTTCAAATGCTCTCTCATATGGCCATATGGATTCAATCTTTGAGTTATACATCCATTGATATTTAGAAGCTCCTTCTATGTAATTTATTTTCAAAACTAATTTCATAATCACAATTTTTTAGTTTTCTGAGTTGTACTCAGAATTACCTTCACGTTTTAATATCTGGCCTCAGAGCCTGTTATCCCTGTAGTCTTTTATCTAGTCTTATTTATTTATATGTATCAGTGATCAACATTAAATAGTATTTTCATGGAAATTTTATTTTAATATATTTTCAGATGTTTTATTTAATCAGCTCATAAATGAGTAAAAACTAAAGGATACTAAAATGGATGAGTATTCTTTGCCAGCAGCATCGATTTTCAGAACTTGCCCAATAAATATAAATAACAATAATAATAACAGCAACAGCAATCGTATTTGTAATAGTATAAGTGACGTTAACATGCATCAAACGAATCAACTTCATCATGCCCGTCATCCATATAATACAGCATTTTCAAATCAACATCATCAACATCATCAACATCATCAACATCAACAGTCTCAACATCAACATCATCATAAAGATCATATGTTAGCTGCTGGCAGTACACCATCCACGACGTCATTTCTATATGATACGTCACACAATAAGCCGAACATGATTATGGCCAAAAATGATTATGCAACATACAACAGTAGTATGGAGCAAACAGTTACTTTATTAGAATCACATGCCAATGTAAGTTCAAATTTAGAAGCAACTGACTCTATAGCAGATTTAAGTGGCCTATGCAATTTGAAATTTTCCAATTCTGGTAATGGCCATGGGAATAGTGTGGGCATTGCTGGCAGTAATTGTAATAATGTTCCTATTGAACATATCAATACTGATAGCACAAGCAATTTTAAAAATTTACCCTTACTGCCCATCATTGAAGCGAATAATTTATTAGTAAGTGGAGGTAATTGCGATGGCAATACTAGTGGCAGTGGCAACGGCAGCGGTAGTGGTGATAGTGTAAATGATAGTGGTGATGATTCCTTAAATAAAACTGATGATATTTGTGATAATATTGTGGCGCAAATTACGAAATTTTCTCAGTTAAAATCTGATACCAGTACACTGCATAAAGACAATGAAACCGATTTCTTAACAACTGGCAATTTTGTGGATACAATAAAACCCGATATAATGCCTTTCACTGCCACCCAAAATACAGCAGCAACAATATACAGAAGTGGTGAAACAATTAAACATACCATGACTGCTCATTATACCGAAACAGCATCTTCGAATTCTCCATTTTCAGATATTATGATAACGGACAGTTGTAATGCCCATTTATTGGGTTTTGATATGGGCTCTTCGGCAAATTCTGTCTCGGATGAATCAATGTCTATAATAAATGCAATAAAAACAAATGAAACTATAATATCGAAAGCTGCCAATCGCTTATCGAACGCCGCCACCGCATCCACCAATTTAAGACCCAGTGTTACCACTGCCACTGCCAATAGTAATAATTGTAATAATAACAATATTAATGGAAACATCATTGCCATTACAACGTTAAATAATCATATCGAACAATTGTCAGCTGCCAATGAAGTTAGCGGTCATACAACATTTCAACAACAACAACAACAACATTCTAATAATAATAATAATAATTTAGCATGCAATTTACACAGTATTAAACATTTACAAAACCATACAAGTACGCCACAAATATGCGATAATAGAATGTCATCATCAACGATTATTTCTAAAAAGTCGAACCCTTACTCCAACTCGATTACACTGACTGCAAAGGATAATTTAAGCGCAATAACAACAAATGCAACTGGATCCGTAACATTCAATAAAATTATAACTACTACTACTACTACTACTACTACTACTGCTAGTACCTCTACCTCTACCTCTTCCCCTACCCCTACCCCTACCCCTACCAACACAATTGTAAAGGAATCATCTGCAATTACAAAAACCGCATCGTCAGCATTGAGAAAGTGCCACTCCGAATGGAAATATCGTCAGCAGTATAAAACGATTGCTAAAAAAAGTACTGTTCATGATACCAGTGATAGTGATGATGTTAGTTCATCGGGTGATGAATTTTTAACATCCGATTTAAATGATAAAGTTTCTGGTAAGTTTCAATCAAACAAATTAAATAAAATTTATTTGCCTTAAAATGTATAAAGAATTCAAATTTACAAAATGGCCAAAAATTTTTTTTAACGTTATTGTTATTTTCTTTCATTTATTTCAGAATTAATGGCTGAGGATGAACCAATTGGTAGCGGTAAGTAGTTTAGAGCATTTTTTTCTGTCTCCCTTCTTATATTTCTATCATATTTAACTTTTAGAAAACCGTTGGGAATATTTTGTTGTTGTTTCACAATAAGTTTGACAAAACTGAACGAGGCATATTTTTTTTTTTTTTTTTTTTTTTTTGGAAGAAAAGTAATTTTGGTATGTTTTATGTTTTCTTTTCGATTGATATAAAAATAATTGTTTTGGCGTTTGATTGAAAATTCTTTGTAACTATAAATATTTAAAATTTAAAATTTAAGATTTAAGATTTAAATATATGTATCCATATCACATTTTAGATTGATATATCATTAGCATTATGGTAGTTGTATTAATCTATTGATTATATTGTTCTGCATTCAGTCCAGGTCATGTACAAAAAATTGACCTAAATTATATTTTGATTAAAATGTTATTGCATTACAATTGACCTTATATCCAGTCTAATATAGCATGGCATCCATGTGCAATGCACGTTTGACCTTTTTCTTCAAGAGCACCTGTTGAATAACAGAGAACAACAACCTTCACCGTGTCCTTAATTTCGTGGAAAAAGAATAAGGACATTCAATTTGTTTAGACACAGCAAAGTTTTTATAGTTGTTAAAGTTGAAACTAAATGAGAGAGCGAAAGAGATAGAGATAGACAAGATGGGTAGTAAGTGCATAAGAGCTAACAAGAAAAATTTGAAGAGTATAAGAATAAAAGTTTATAAATAAAAGTAACATTGAAAATAGCTTTTTTTTTCTTTTTCCTTTTTTTCTTGTAAAAATGTGCAAAGATATTTGATATAACGTTAACAATGACCTTAAAAGTAAAGAATAAATACAAAAAAAACAAAAAACAAAACACAAAAACAAATAAATGAAACATTTTTGGTTGATCGATGCGAACTATTAAATAACCTACACCTTTTCGATTAGTGAATTTCAAAAGTATGTAAAGCAAACAGGAAAATACAGAAAGAAACAAGCAAATGAATTCCATAAAAAATTAGGTAAATTCATTGTGTGTCCAAATGATGTACCAATGTACTAATCGATTGCATTCATTCTTAAATAAAAATATTCACCTTTTTTTGTTTTATGTTTAATCAAAATATTTCAAAAATGGTGGCACGGTTAATATTTATAAAAATCACTTGGTAGATTTAGGCGGGCACATTTCGGTAGACATATGAACAATGGAACAGAGGAATAGGAGACTTGGTGAATAGTAGACCTGGCAAACAGGAGATTTGGTGAAAACAGGGGACTAGAAAATCTGGTAAACAAGAAGAACAGAGGATTAGGCGTTCAGGGGAACGCATGAATAGAGATACAGATGAATAGGTTCTTAGAGCAGACCTCAATATATTCAGTTAGTGCTTATAAATTGATTTCAAAAAAAAATTACTCTATGCAGCTGTACAAATTTCCAAGTGATGCAATTAGCGTATAAATATTCTGTCTATTGTGTATTGTTTTATTCTAAATAGTTTAAAATATTTGAGGTCTTGTAGTTTATGTTCATAAGTATGCTGTAATAGGAGAAAGTTTTACAAGGTATAAAAAAAAAATTATTAGCAATAGCAAACTGTAAAATGTGTATGAATGAAATGAACTATTGTTGTTATTACAATTATTATTCATTATTGTTGCTATTGTTACTGTAATTGCTATGTTCGTTCGTGCATGCGTGTGCTTGGCATAGTAGGCCAATGTCACCAATAGAGCAGCCATGGCCTGATTTTAACTGCATGTTTTTTGCACATATATGCATATGCATACAAATAAATATATGCAATGTTGTCGTCGTCGTCGCCATCGTTATAGTTATCGTAATCGTTATCGTCATCGTCGTCATCATCGTTATTATAAAAATAATAATGCTTGTAATAATAATGCATTAAATTGCATTATACAATTTAAACACATCTAAATATAAATATACAATACTTATATATACACACAACGATATTACATGTACGATTTGGTCTTTGTCTCTCTCTCTCTTGCACTGACATACATAATCACATTCTCTCATTTTCTCTCACTAAACATTTTATCCACTCTATCTCTTTGCGTCTCTCTAACTGTGTCATGTTCTCTGTCTCTGTCTCTGTCTCTGTCTCTATCTCGGTCTCTGTTTCTGTCTCTGTCACGGTCTCTGTCTCTGTCTCTGTCTCTAATATAATTTTACTTTGCGTTCTTTGTTATATACGAACAACAATAAACAAGTGTATTCGGTAACAATGAAATACGAACGTTAGCGTAGACAATAACGATGACTTTGACCCATTTTTTTTCTCATTTACTTATTCTGTTGCTATTATTATTGTATTTGTTTGTTTTTATGAGCTTTTTTTTGCAGTATTATATGATAAATTGTATAATACAAAAATAATCAAACAAATAAGCAAGCAAAATTTTTATACATTGATGCGGCTTGATATATTGTACAAGTTTGTGAGATTGTCTTATTTTGCATTGCTCTTCATTGTTATTGTATTTTGTATATTGCATAGTAAAATTCTATTCTATAATGTCATTTCTTTTTTTGAAAAAAAAAAAAAAACAAAACAAAAAAAAAATTAAAAATTAAAAGTAGATCAGTGTCAACTATGCGAAGCCAATCTAACCTCCATTTTCGATTTGTAAGCCGACATTGCCTACATTGATAGATACATATATATAGAGGCATGTATTTAATGCATGTATGTGTGTCTAAGCTGCTTTTATATTTTATTTAGTTTTAATATTGTGTATCAAATTGTGTGTTTTGTAAGTTCTGCCCAATGCAACCCCTTCAGATATTTTGGCGATAATAATTCCCTAGAAGCATTAATTTAATTGCCAGTTGACTCACTCACTCACTGCTGGCAAAATTCTTATGACTTAAGTATTCAATTCAAAAATTTAATTTGATTGGTAACGCGTTCTTAGGAATTCTTAAAAGTGCAAAAGCCGTTTTATTAATTGTGGCTTTAGGGAGGCTATATCATCTACATTGTAGGCGTGTAGTTTGTTCAAAAATGTGTATGCATTTAAACAAATGGGATTTTTTCTTTCAGAGGCTTAGTTTTTAGATGGATGAAAAAGGTTCCGATATTAAATTTAGGTTCAGGTTAGCGGGTACTACATGAAGTCATTGTAGAAATTCAAATTGATAAATTCTGACTTAGAGATACTGGGAGGGAACCCGATATAAAATTTATGATGAAAATAAATCAGATCAATAAAACTTGGCTTAGGAGTACTTATATTAAAATCAATTCAGGTTATTGAGTTTTGGTCTGGCTTGGTTGTATTAACTAACTTCTGATTTAAAATTAAAGTTGCAAATTACTTCAGATCAATAAATGTTGGCTTAATTGTTTAAGTTAATTAAGCTTCAAATTGACACTTAATTAAGGCAGTTCTATGAACATGAAGTCATACGTGTCAGTATCAGTTAAAAATTATACTTAAATGTACCGTATGATTTAAGTCAATGCATTAGATAATTCTGTGTGGCATATGGGCTCTCTTGTTGCTGCAGTTACTGATGCCTCTTTTATTGCACCCTTGAATTCAATTTCATGTATTTATTGTTGTACACACACATACACACATACATTCACACATTATAACACATTTGAGATTGTTTATTATTATGCAGCTATAACAAAATAAAATGCGTTTTATTTTTTTATGTATTATTTATTGCATGTGCATGCAATCTACGTAAAATATAAGATGAATAAATATCGTAAATAGTAACAAACATAATAATAATAATAATAATAATAATAATAATAATAATAATAATAAATAAATAAATAAATTCAAATGACAATATGTTTGATTTAGTTCGATTTAATTTGATTTCATATTTTTAAGGGTATTTTGTTTGTTTGGTTTTTTTAGTTTTTTGATTTTTATTAAATTATGAATTTCCAATAAGAACATTAAAAACGAAACAATAATAATAATTAGATATGAAAATTTCTTAATCAATTCTCTTGCACAAATATCTTACCCTTCTAATTTCTATCATCTATTCGCGTTTCTTTATCTTTCTATCTTTCTATCATAAGTATCTATCTCTATCTTTGTCTATCACAAATTTTTATTGTTTTATACTCAAGTTTCATTCATTTAGAGTTATCGTTATTATTATTATTATTATTATTATTATTATTATAATTTTTTGGTGTTTATTTATTTTTCATTGTTTCGCTTTATTTTTTCTGTTCATTTAACAAGTGGTTCGTTCCATCAGTTTTATAGAAAAAATATATAAATTTATATATATTTATATATATATGTGTATATGTATATTCTACACATTGACCTTGGCCCATTTAATTATATATACATACACTTGCATACATACATTCATACACACAAACATACACATGCACACAATAATTTGTATTCTTGTATAAAATAAAATGCCAATGTTAAATAAATTTATTAGTTAGTTTAGCGTTTTCTCTCTCTCACTGTGTGTCACTGCGTCTCTTTTAATTTATCGTCATGAATGGTGGTGAGAGTGAAACTTTATATTTATATGATGAGCATGTGGTGGTATGCTCACATTTCTAAAGAATATTACATTGCAATAATTAAATTGTTAAATTATGCTTGTTGTTGCTAATTGTTTGTTCATTTGTTTCTTTGTTTGCCTGCCGGCTTTATATTGTTCTGAAGGTCTTATTGTCTAACATTAATTTATTATTTAATTAATTCATTTATTTCATGGTTTACATTAAACTTCTCTCTATTTTAAATTGTTTATTGTTTTTTTTGTTTTTCTTTTTTTTTTGTTTTGTTTTGTTTTGTTTTGCATTTGCTAATATTGCGTTTTTTTGGGTTTGTTTGCTTTCATTGCAAATGCTCTTAAAACCGCATAAAGCAATTAATTCATGACATGACCTTTTTTTTTCTTTACGTTTTGTTTTTAAAGTTTTTTTTCTTCTTTTTGCTTATCATAATTTACAACAATTGTTGAATTGCTTCTATTGCTTCTTCTTCTTTTCATTTTCAACATTTTCCTTTCTTTCTTTGGCACATAAGTGTGTGCAACTTTATCATTGAAAATAATTCTAACAATATAATAATGTTGCTTATGATTTAATGACTTGCTTTGTTGTTATTTTATTTGTAGTTTAGTTTTTACATTTTTACATTTTTATTTTTCTATATGTGCGAAATGCAACAACATTGACATTGCCGAATGTCAGCATGCTTAAAATTGCTTTTTTCTGCTTGTTTGCTCGTTTTGCTTGCTCGTTTTTATTATTATCATTATCATCATCATTATCATGGGCATTGTTGTTGTAGTTGGCATATGTTACATTAATAAAGGCCATACAAATTGAATATTAAATGTAACATGTAGCGTGTAGCGTGCAGAGTGTGCAGCATGCAAAGTCTAGCAAGTACTTTTTAAAAAAAAAAAATTTCATTTATTTCTATTTTCCATTTTGCTTTTTTTGAAAGGCTGATTTTTGCATCTGAATTATAAGATCATGTACCTTAATTGAACTTTGAATTTTCCTTAAAACGTTTCTGATATAATAAAGCCGATTAAAATTGAAGAAAAAAGTGAAAAGTCAAAAAAAGTTTATGAGTCTTGAAATGCTTTAAGTCAGTTCATTGGATCTGACTTAAAGCAAATTTAGTACAATGATTTGTTAAGTCAAATCAAGAAAGGTCCCATTTTTTTCCAACTTTGAGAAAAAAGTGGGACCTTTTATGGGGACCGACTTCCCAAATTGTCCTATTCAAAAACTTTAATTTTAAGGGCATAACAGATCCATGTGTTCGATTTCATCAAAATATCTTTACAGACGTGTGGGGCAATTTATTTTCACAAAGTTATTTTGACTCGTTTGTTAAAATAAAAGAAATGGACCTGTCTTTAGGTACCGCGATTCATTACTTCTCACATGTACTTAAAAAGTTTAGCACATACATTGAATTTAAATTTATTATAATGCCGGAATATCAACCGAAATATACTTATGTCAAGTGATCAAGCAGTCAAATGTCAGTCTAACATATAAAAATTTTTATATATATTTTTTGTTTGTTTGTTTGTTTGAACTTTTAAAAATGATGGGCACAATTTGCTAATTGCATCTATTTATGCAATTTATATGATTTATGTGAACGCATAACGTTAACAGCATTTTTTTTTTTTTTGTTAAAATGATTACAAGAATTATAACAGAGCTAGCAATAGCAACATTTACAACATTAACAACAACAACAATAATAATAATAATAATAATAATAATAATAATAATAATAATAATAATAATAATAATAATAATAATAATAATAATAATAATGATGATAATAATAATAATAATAATGATAATAATAACAATAATAATAACAATAACAATAATTAAAAATGCAATAATAACAATAATAAAAGTGTAACTAGGTCAGGGTAGGTCCCAAATGCAATGCACAAAGAAAACAAAGCAAAATAAAACATTACTAAAAAAAATATAAAATAAAACAAAATAAAAAAATTGAAATAAATCAAAAGAAAAATTAAAATCATGATGTACATATAAATAAATAAATATATAAGTAAATTAAATACACATAAATAAAAGATCAGCCATAAAAAAATAATATAAAAAAAAATTTTAATGAAAATTCAGAGAGTAGGAGAATTTATAATAAAAATATTAACGTTAACATTAACAATAAAAATAAAAACAACAATATTTACATTTACAGTTACATTTACATTTACATTTGCATTTACATGTACATTTAAAATTTAACTAAAAGTTAAGAGCATTTTGTGATAGAAATAATGAAAATAAGAGAGAGCAATGTAATAAAAGAGTACAATGTAGTTATAGAGTACGAAAGAGAGAAAGAAAGTGAAAAGTCTAATGAAAGTATGAGTATAAAACTGATTAAGAATGAACAACAAATGAGTAAGGTGATGTAGGGCGGGGTTGGTGTTGGCGATGATAATTAGAGAGTGCAAAATGGTGATGAAGATGTCAAATGGATGGCCATCATAATAAAGAATATAAAATATCGTCTCGATCATATGTAACACAACAACAATAATATAACACATAAACTCATGTATTAAAATTGAAATTGAAAGAGAAATGCATTAGATTGTAAAATTTAAATTTTGCTCCTCAAAAGCAGCATTTAAAATGCATGGTAATAAATTTCAAATGATCTTTTTTAATGTAATGATTATGATCCTAATGATCATGATGATGATGATCAATGTTACACTGAATATAAAATATTTGCAATCATATATTTAGTGCCATTATCTCTCTCTCTCTCTCTCTCTCTCTCCGTCTTTCTCATGGATTTGTTGCAAACATTTCTACTCAATTTATTTTATTGCTAATTTCTCTACGTACTTTTTCTCTTTTTTTTTTTTCTTTTTGTTTTCATTTTGTTGTTCGTTCTTGGCGTTCTACATGAGAGATTGATTGCTTTGATGTTGTTTGTGTAATGCATATGAAACGTTAATACTTTTTACGTTTTTCATTATCCTTCTCATCGATATTTAGGGCACACAAAGTCGCTTATACAAAATGTAGTACAAGGTCATTTATAACAATACACAATGATATACAAAATATTACATTATAATTAATAATAATTGTTATAAAAATAAATATGTTAACAGCAAATGTAGCTGTATGTAGCCGGTGGTGTTGTTGTATCTATTGGGACAATTAAAATATTTTTCTTATTGTTTAACAATTATTTGATTTTATTATATGAAAATAATTATCGTTTTAATATCATGAAAAGATTCATTGAAGAAGAAGAATCTTTCATTCCAATTGGATAAATTTCGTTTGTTGTTTCAATTATGTCATGTAATTTTTTTTTTATTTAAAAAAATTAAGAAAGAAAATTATATTTGGTTAGAACCAAATCTTTCATACCCATCAACCAAAATTGATTTACGTACAATTTCAATTTTTCATTCTTTAATTGCAATAATTGCAATATTATTCAAAATGATGCTAAACGATTTTTATAATTAATTTTCTAAGGCATTTTATAGTTAATTTATGTCATTGAATTATTTTAAAATGAAAATAACTATTTAATTTAATTATTGTTTAATATAAACAATTTAATATATTTAATAGAAAATAAATTATTATGGTAGAAAATTTCTGTTATTGTGCAGTGTAAACAAAAATGAATAAAAAAAAAAATTAAATGTAGATGAATGTAGATTTGTAAATTATTTTAGCAATTGAGCATATTGCTTGCTATAGTATCCCTAACTTAATAAGGCGTAAGCATATTTGCTACATATAAATATTTGAGTGTTTAGTAAGAAAAGTAGGGAACTAGGTCATCATATTTAACAATAACAATAACAATAATTTTTTTAATAAATCTTATATTTATACATACATACAAACCTGTTGCAATACATTGATTTTGATTATATGTATGTATATATGTATGTGTATGCATGTATGTGTTTGTGATGAGACATTCATTATTTTAAAATATGAAAAATGTTTATTCAATTCTTTTGTAGCGCTAAGATGGCAAACAAATTTAATAATTCTGAAATTATGAAAATTTGCTTCAACAGTATTTCTTAATAATAAATTTGGCTCTTTATTCATAAATCTAAATAAAATGTCACTTCCTGTATTCAAAAGTCTATAAAATAAAAGTTTCATTTCAAGTTATAGATATCTCGTACAAGAAATTTACTTTATTTTGAAATATGATTTGTTCAATTGCAAGTCATACCTTGAAATCTAAAAAAGTACATTTGTTAAAAACTCTAACTCAAATTGAAATCTTAAATTCAATTAATTTTCATAAAATCTCTAAAGAAGTTTTAAACACTGTTTTGCACAATTCTCTTTCAAATGAACTTTAAAATTCTTTCAGAATATTTATTTGGATTATAAATTATGTTTATGTGAATCATGCTTGTTCATTTATCACCATAATTTTCATTAATAAGTTCTAAATTTATATTTAAAACTTTTTAATACCAACTAAACTATTTTTTCTTTGGTATTTTTAAATGATTTACATCGTTCCTACGCAATATTTTTGTTTCTTCTTCATATAATTTTTTTGTTTGTTTTTTAATTTTATATATCAATTAACCCGGTTGCTTTTATATTTGTTGTTCTTTAAATTTATTTTTTTTTATATATCAGTAAAAAAAAAGTAAAATATGAAAAAAAAAATTGCATAATATGAAGGCAGAGAGTCAATAAGAAAAATGGTTACTTTGTTTTCTTATTTTTTTTTTTTTTTTTTTTTTGGCTTTTGCTTCTATGAAATTTAAAATGTTTATGTTAGTGGGCGTAAAAAAGTTGGTTAGTAGGTTAATAGGCCATACGGTATGATGAAATTAAATCAAAAAACTATATCAACGTCGTAAGCATACTAAATATCAAAAACATAAAGAGAGTGATGGGAAGAGAGAGAGAGAGAGAGGAAAGAAGAAACTCATAAAATAAAAAGGAAAAAAAGGACAAGTATTGAATCAGTTAGATATTTAAAGCTTTATGCAAAAGCACATATTTTCATTTAAAGCTTGACGTAAAAATTTTTTAATTAATTATTTCATAAATTGTGTTATTTGTTATCACATCACAATTATCAAGCGATTATCGTATTATTAAAATGATTTTTATAAATTGATTTATTATTATGATTCCTTTATATGGAATTTTACTTAAAAGCAGATGTAAATACTTTTTAGGCATTTCATACAAATTTTGTAACAAATTTACTTGGTACAAATTTAATGGATAAAAAGGACAGACCGATTTAAATGGCATCAGAAAGTGAGTCTGACTCGATCGATGTAATAAAAAATAGGTCTAACTTAATAGCTCTTATTGTTCAGAGTTATTTGAAAAAAGAGAATTTTTTTAAAATATTTATATCATAAAATTAAAGAAACTGGAGACCTAAAGATATATATTTTTTATATCTTGATTGTATCATAAAAATCTTGTATAGAACGCTAATGCAAAAAGGGAAGAAAATTAACAATAACTATGGCAGAGATTAATTGAAAAAAGTGAAATAATAAATAATAAAGAAAAAGTAGAGAGAGAGAGAGAGCAATTAAAGTGCTTCCTCTTTAAAAATCTCTGTAGAAGATTTCTACCATTTCATATTATTCATTCTCTTAAAAGTAATTTATAAGTTTAAGTAGAGCGTAGCAACACCATCTAAAGAGACAACGATTTAAATGAGACATCTCTCTAACTTACTTGAGTTCTTAAGGATCATAATTTATGAGATAGTTTTTAAAACGATTTGGACAAATTAACAAAATTATCAAGGAAAATCGTTCAAAACAAGTAAGCTTTTTGTGTAATCTATTTAAGAGAAAAATTTCGAATAAGGTCGATTGTGGTAAATCTAACGTCATAAAAATTCATTTGCCATATAATGAAAAGTTTCTTGTCGGATTTGTTCTTTAGATTTTTGAAATAGGCACAATGTAACAGTCTCCAAATGATTGACAATTTTTATTTTATTTTTTGTTATTGTTTTCTTCTCCTTCGCCTTCTTCTTCATTATCATTATTTTTGCTTTTGATTTTTTGTGTTCAATTCGCTTGCATAATTGTGACATAAGCATCATATCATAGGATTATTGTACAAAATGTAATATATTCATTGTAGCATAGCGCTGCTTAATATATTCTTGAATACATACATACATACACACATAAATATTTCTTATGCATGAGTTTGTATACGGCATAATAATGAGCAAAGAAAAGCAAAGCAAACTAAAGCAAAGCAAATCAAGACAAAACAAAACAAACCAAGGCAAAGCAAAGCCAAGCAAAGCAAAGCAAAGTAAAGCAAAATTGCAATGCGCAACGTTGAAAACAAAAACCTTGACACACTTTGTATGAGCGCGCGCCATACTAAAATAGCAAATACACATCTATATATATATTTATTTATTTATATATTTATATATATATACAATACAATACAAGCAATAATATATATTGAGTTGATATACACAATAGAAAGAGAAGAAACCTAACAATAATGAGGCTGTTAATGCTATTGCATTCGTGCATTCGTGCATTCATGCACATGAGCACGAACATGAACATGAATCTATAAAATACAAGACAATCACAAATGCATAGCACAATGTAAATGAGAAAATATAAAAAGATAAATATTATTAAATTGTGTACATCACCATCACTGTATATTTTTGTATGCATTTTACTTTTCTAATTTGTTGTTTTTGCTTTGTTGAGTGTTCAGCTTTTTTTATTTTTGTTTTTTTTTCGCACTTTTTTACTCTCACTTTTTATTATTATTCGTATTATTATTATTATTATTGTAGTTGTTAGTGTTTTTGATTTTATTGTTATTTCTGGCTGATTGGCTATTTGATTGCACATGCATCTCTTTTTCAATGGATTTTCTTGTTTTGTTTTGTTTTGCATTTTATATTATTATTCTCTTTTATTCCTTAATTGAAGCACTTTTTATTGCTCTCGCTAATTCTTTGCATGTTTTCATATAGATTTTTCATATTTTATACTCTTATAGTCTTCAGTCACAATTCCATTTTCGAGGAGGAGGTCAGTATAAATATAACAACAACGGCAAAAATAATAATAAAAACAATAGCAGCAATTATAAAGATAAGCAAAATAAATACATCTCATAACTATGGCGAGATGAAATGAAATTCATAAATATAAATTTGCTTTTCTTTTTGTTTTTTACTATCAACACAGATTTATTTGTTGTTGCTGTTTGCTGTTGTTTACTATATTTTTGTTTATCGTTTTACACATTCAAGAATGAAATTGCATTCAATGCAAAAAAAAAAAAAAAAAAATTTTGGATTTGCTTTGCAAATCGTTTGCAAGTTTTTGTTTTCTTGCTTTCCTTTTTCTTTTTACAATCTGCATGACCTGCATTAACAACCAAAACGAGTTGAAATGGACCCACGTTTTATTATGGCACATTTTGATTCCATTTAAACATGTCTGTATGCATGTCTGTCCATAGTACTATGTAAAATACCGAGTGCAATTTTAAAGTTCCTTGCACTTGGAAATAATTATGAATAAGTTTAGATTATTATACCGGGGACACACGCCCCCCATATAACGTTTTATATTGTACAGAGTTATTTTGCAAAAATTAAAACTTACAATTCTGGTAAAATTTTTTGATAAAGATTTTAAATAAATAACTTTGTTTTATATCATTTAAAATGAAATAATCATTTGTTTCATTGGAAAGTTGAATAAATTGAATAAATTGAAATATTTCAATATAAATCGATCTATAAAGTGAAATGAAATGATTTTAGTAATATGGAACCGCTTTTGTTATTATTTTTGGAAATATATCATCATAATGCATTAAATTGTCCATATGTCTGTCTGCCTGTAGATTTTTCTCTTTTTTTATGTTAGCCATTCAAGATCAATGTGAACGATGCTACACTCCATTCAGTTAATCATTCATTCATTTATATGCATTTGAACGGTACATTATTAAATTTGATTTCAAGGTTTTGTTCATGTTTTGTTCACATTTATATTACAAATGTGATGCATACACAATAGCACATGCCTTTTTTTTTATGAAGATAAATGAACATGAAATGACATGAAATTTTCTTATCAGCAACAACAATTTCATATTATAAGGTAGCTATTGTTGTTGTATGTAATACATATATAAATATTATAATGAATGATAAAAGTTAAATAGTCCAATATAAAAAGATTTAAAAAATTACATTTCTACAAAATTACAAATTACATTTAAAAGTTTTCTGGTTGAATGTTGCGCAACAACTTTCTCAATGGGATTTTCATTATAATTTACATACAACGGAAGGGATTTCTTCATATTTTTTATGACTTTTTCTTTTCTTTTTGTTTCTGCTTTTTTGTTTTTTGTTTTTTGTTTTTTTTTTTTACTTGTTGTTTTTCATGTATTTTCTCTCTTTTATTTTTTTTCTCTCTTTTATTTATTTATTTTTTTTTTTAAAACTACCGTGTGATAATGGCTTGATGTGTGTATGTGTTGATATGCGCGTAGAAATGAAATTGTTTTATTTAGTCAAGTTATGAAATGTGTTAACTTGTTATGTTAACACATAAAAGGCCTTTTTTATTTTGTTATTTCTTTAAACATGCTACACCACTTATGGTAAAGCGTATTACATGTTTGTGTGGATGTTAGCAACATACAGAAGAAGGTCTCTCATTATAACAATCATCACAGAATCATTTTCTGCATCGATTTTAGCGTATCATTCTATTTGAGACGTAGGATGATTTTGGTTTACAAACAAAAACCTTTGAATAAGATTAGAATCGTAAAATTTTTACTTTGACTTTGCCCCATAAAACTTCATTTTTTTTTTTTTGGAAAATAAGTCAACTTGATTGACATGCACTTCATTTATTTTATTTTGTTATCCAGAATAGGCAAAGTATTCTAAGATATTTAAGAATCGGCTCCAACTTACTTTTAGGTTGGTTCTGTGCTTTGTGATGTTGGAGTGTTAATTTGAAGTAAGTGTGCACGTTTATGTAAATATGTTCATTTTTTGGTTATTTATAGCCCCAATAAACCTTTTATTCTCCAATAGAAATTTTATATGTTTTCAGGTTTTTTTTTTTAAATTCACTTTTAACTGTTCCAATAACAATCGAATAATCTAAACGAATAATGAAATGATCCGCCAAACGAAAATTCGTGTGTAAAAATTTCTTCTGAAAAATATTAACGAAGGATTAGAGGCTTATTGGGTTAGTTAAAAAGTATGCAACAGTCTGGATATGACTTATGGATAAAGTCATATCTAGACTGTTGATTTGTTAGTTATAAGCACTGATCTCAAAAAAGAGCAAATTTGTTTTTTTTTTTTTTTTTTTGGAAGGTCCGGTAAGGCTTTAGAATAGCACAAATTTAAGCACAAAACATAGAAAGTCCAAAACTAATTTAATTTCAATACGTAAGACAACAAAATTCTTGATGATATAAAATTCTTAAGAAATTTTCACTTAAATGAAAATTTCTTTCTGAAGTTACATTTCCTAATCTATGTATTAAATGTTTGTATCCATGTTTGAGGTAATGCATAATTTATACAAAATCGGAGCATATTCCGATGGTGGGTACCCAAATTTACATTATCAGCTAAACTGTTTTTAGTTGGTTTTTTATTCATTGACGATTTTCTTAAACTTAAGGCAACAATGTAATTGGTAAGGTAGGTAGATAGGTACAGCTTGTTGTTGTAGTGATTACTGTTGTTGTTGTAGTTGGCGTTGTATTATTCAGTGTGATAGTATAAATAAAAATGAAAACGAAAATGAAAACGAAAATGAAATTAATCTCACTAACATAGACCTGAATCTCATTTTGTGGTTGTGCGTTTTGTTTGTGCTTTTTTTTGTTGTTTTTGTTTTTTGGTATGGTTTTATTTTGTATTGTGTGTCGCGTTATATATAAATTTAGGTCAAGCAGAGATCTCGTAACAGGCCCAACAGCAATTTTTGCCGATAACGTAAACGATGACAAAAGCAGAGGCAGTGACAGTGACAGATATATCAACAGCAATAGCAACCGTAACAACAACAGAAAAAGAAGCAGATATAGAAATAAACTGATACAAAGAGGTAGAGACATATAGAGAGAATTACGTATTAATGAGAATAAGAAATTTTCCAATAAGAGAAATGCGTAAAAAACTATATCGTTTTAAAGCCTTCGCAACTCGTGCTAAGTGAGTAGTAAAAAGAGAAAGAGAGAGAAGGAAAGTAGTAATTATGTGGTAATTTTTATTTTTGTTATCGGAGGAATGCAACTCTGTATATTAATTTAAAGTATATGTGAATTTCATTCAAATTTATATATATATATATATATATATATAATGGAAATATCACTTGGCATCGTAACTGTCTCTCTCTCTTCAAAATTCTAAAACCCTTTGACTTCATACGGTAAGTTTTGGGCTGACTTAGAATAAAAATTGTTAAAAAATCATATTAGAAAGCGTTTTCTTATGGGATATGATATGATTACCAATAAAGCGATTTGGCATCTACTAAAATTTACTTGAGGAATATTTAAATTGATAGTGATTCTCAGCTACCAACATCTACTAATCATTTTTACAAGTAAAACAGTACCACAGAGTTAGGAAAGCAGACTTAGAGAAAGAGACACATACTAAGAGAAAAAAATACCTGAAAAGTAATAAATGAGGCAATTTGAAACAGTAAGAGAGAGAGAATGAGAGAGATTGTGAGAGAAATAAATTGAAACTGATGTTAAATACGTTTTATCGTACTTGCTCTTCTCTAATTGAATTTGTTATGTATTTATTTATTTATATTATAAATTTTTTTTGTGGTTACTTTCTCTTTACTCTCTCATCTCTTTACTTGTTTATATATTTACTATTCATTGTATTTGTATTTTATTACCAATATGGTTTTGTTTGGTTTTCGGTTTTCGGTTTTCGGTTTTAGTTTTTACTTTGCTTTTTATATTTATTTCATTTTTTTTTCTTTTTAATGCATTGAAACAAGTTTGTTTTCAAGCCTTTACTTTTTACTGAAATTGTGTATAGCTTATGCTTTAATTGTGCTTGTGCTTGGCTTAGTTTGGTTTGGTTTGGTTTGGTTTGGTTTGATTTGCTTGCATAAATATATTACAAGAATATAAAATTGTGTGCGGCCTACTAATGACATACTCTTGCACACATTCAAGCGAAATATTTTAACTGCTTTATATGAATGTGTTTATTTGTCTACATTCGTACATGCATACATACATACATACATACATACATACATACATACATACATATATACATACATATATAAGGAATATTATTTCATATTGAAAGCAAAAGTAAAAACAAAGTTTTTTATTGTTGCCTATGAGGAAGGCGAACAAGAAAAATGAAGAGGAAGCATAAATTTTTTAGAGCATGAGATTTACAAAAAGTTTCTTTCTTTTATTTTGGTTTCTTTTTTCATGTCATATATTTTTACTATTATGAAATGTATACATCACACGCATACACACACACACACATATATATATATATATATATATATATATATATATATATAATATATTATTGTATAATTTTGTTCATATATTAAGCGTATCTTTCTTTGTTACATTTTTGATGTTTCATTTAATTGAATGTGATTTAATTTCATTTATAAGAAGATTTCTTTCCATTTTTGTTTTTTTTTGTCGTTTTTATTGTTCGTTCACTCTCTTTCTTTTTCCCTTATTGTTTATTTATTTATTTTTTTTTTATAAAGCTTCTATGTAATTTTTAATCACGTTCTTATTAACTGTCTTATCAACAATTTGTCTTATTTTAATGTTAATGTAGGTTATGTTCTCATTATAATTGTTTCAATGTATTTGCATTTGTATTTGTGTATGAGCATCTCATATTAACGCATTATACATTTCTAATTGATTAAAATTAAAAAAAAAAAAAAAAGAAAAAGTAAAAATATTTCACAAGAAAATATGAAACGAATGAAATGGTTTCAGAAAGTTGAGTTAACAAATGTCACAAATGTCAAATGGGCGAAAGGTGGAAAGTTTATAAAATTCTGATCATAATTAGCATAATTATTAATATTCGAGTTAATTGTCTTGGTCTGGCCAAATGGTTGCAATGGTTTGAAATGTTGTTCCTGTAATAAGTTGCTTAAATTTCTTTTTCTGGTTAAAATTTATTTATTTGTATTGCTTTCATTTGTCATATTTGCACTTTGTGGTATAACTTGAAGGTGCACACATGCCCACATGCCCACATGCCCACATGCCCACTTCCAATGTCAAATTATTTCACTTTCTATTTGATAATTTTTTTACTTATTATTTATGAGCTAAATAAATGGACCAAGGAGATTTTGAATTTTTTAAAATCCAAAATTTATATCTGAATGTTGGTCATTCAAAATTTTAATTCTGGATAATTGATTTTCCTATTTCTTTTGTTATTATTATTGTTATTATTGTTGTTTGTTAATAGAAAATAATTTCAAAACCGGCATTTCATTAAAAGACAAAACTTGTTCTTGATTACTGTTACATGAAATTGCAGTTAGTCATAATTCACATTGCTATAAAATATTTCTTATATAGAAGAAGAAGAAGAAGAAGAAGAAGAAGAAGAAGAAGAAAAAAGTAGCATTTAAATATATAAACTTTTTCAAAACAATAGAGTAATAATCCAATACCCACACACGCACACACACACACACACACACACACACACACAGAGGCCCGTGCTTCTTTGCTTTTTTTTGTTTATTTGTTTGTTTGTTTGTTATTTTGTTATTTTGTGTGTGAAAGTGTACATTTGTTAGTTTTGTTTTATTGTGTTTGCTCATTTGTATTTTCATAATTGCTATTAGTTAACAATGTATACGTTGACGGACATACTTGCTGATGACTGACTCGACTTGACTCGACTTGACTCGACTTGACTTAACTTGACTCGACTTAATTTAACTTAACTTGATGTTTATTGTGCGTTTTTGTTGTTTTTGTTATAAATGCTGCTACAGCCGCAGCTACAGTAACAGTAACATTAACATTAATATTAACAGTAACAGTAACAGTAACAGTAACAGTAACACTAACAGCAATAGCTATTAACCGCTACGCTTTTAAATGGTTACAAGGTTTTGCTTCAATTTCAAGTAATATAAATTTTTTTTGTTTTGTTTTTCATTTTTATGTTTATTCAAAATTTTCACGTTTTCTTTTTGTATTTTTACTTTTTATATTTCTCTAACAAACATGTGTTTGTACGCTTGTATATATATACACAAATTATAGAAGCATTACCAAGGCAAGGATGCTTTGAATGTTATTTTAATTTGCCATCATTGACAATAAGACCCTAAACTTGATAATTATTATTAAAAATTTATGAAAATTTTTTTTTTCCATATTTTATTTATATATAAATTATTTATATAATGGCTGAATATTTTTTTCATATAACACATTTATAATTAGTATGGTCATTATCAAATTTTATGGATTTTATGATAAAAAGTCGAGCAAACATAAAAAATTGAGCAAATCAATCTCTTTCAAATTTTTCTATGTGGCCATTCAGCTACTGAATAATTTAGATATAAAAAAATTTATAAGCAAAATTTATTTGAGTTTTATTAAAAATCTAAAAAAATTTTCAAAATGTATTAGAAATGTATACAAAAATTATGTATGACTTGTTAGGCCCATCTCTCAAATACAACTAATAGAATGCCTTAAAAAAAAACTTAATTTACTTAATTTGATAGAAGTTTTTTATGCTAAAAAAAAAAAAAAAAAAAAAAAAAAATCAAAAGCAAGGAAATTGTATAAATTTTGTTAAGAGAAATATTTATAAAAAAATTTGGTATATAAGTTGACAATTTATATTTATATTACAATAAACTTTTGCATTAATTCTACAGTCATTTACATGTTATATGTTTGTTGTTGTAAAATGTTGTAATAACAAAATTGTACATGCTCTACTCATCTCCCATGAATAACAAAATAATAATAATTGATTATTGTTATTGCTACACAAAGCGATTTCTTAATCTATTAAGCTTATTTACTCATTCACTCATTCAATCGTTTGCTCAAACATTCAATAATAAAATATTGTTTTAGTAGACATGATTCAATAATTATTGTTGCTTTAATTCATTCATTTTATGATTTTTTTTATTTTATTTTATTTTATTATTTATTCCTTTGTATTAGTTTTTGAGGCTTTTCACAATATTAATACATTACTTATTTGATTGCTGCTTCTATTAATTATTTACTATGCCACTTAAAATATATTAAATTTCTGGTACTGTATGAGACATGATGATGATAAAAAATTTGAATGGGAAATTCGAATTTGATTTTTTCTTTGTACACTGAAAATAGGTGTAACCAGTTTCGAGTAGATGATCAATGATGTTGCTGGCCATCAAGGTGTCATCATGAATTATGAAAACCGATCAAAGATTTAATTTGGTACCATGGGATTACTAGTTGTAATAAAGCCCATTGTGGTTATATTGAAAATGGCTTCATGGGGGCTATGGCACCCATATCAAGCGCGTCACTCATTCAAACATGTATATGCTGGTTGTATAGATGGCCATTTACCGAATAAAATGATTAGCTGAGTAGGCTTATTAAGCTAACCAAATTAAGCCAAGGAGTAATTGGAAGGCTTCAAAGATTAAATCATGTATATAAAGTCGTGACGGTAGCATGCATCATGCAATCTGTGTGTGACATGACTACCAACGCTAGAGCTCATTTGTATGTTTTTGTACAAATGCAGTTAAGCCTTCACGGCAGGTATCTATGTAAAATACATACAGTACATTGAAAATGAAGATGAAGAATAAAATAGAAATCGTATGGCCAAAGACATAGATATATAAATCTTTAATTAAAATTCTCTTTATGTCATTTTGTATTATTATACAAATTTATGTACTCATTTCATATATTTTCATTAATTTATATATGCACGTTTTTTATTAATGCATTTATTATTGAATCATAATAACTGTTATTTAAAAAAGACTTGCACTGCTGCAATTATTTGAGACGAGCATACAAATACAAAATCTCTTGTGTTTCTTTCGTTGGTTTTTTTTTTTTTTTTTGCTTTATGTAAATGTATTTATTTATTTATTGTTGAACGGTTTTTACGTAATTCACAGTTATATTACCGTTATACATAATCTTTATATATGTCACAGTATGCATTGTTGTGTATGTGGCGTATGCATTGCTTTTCAATAAATTCAATAACTCATGCATACAAATATATCTAAACAAATGTATATTTTTATAAATATGTATGTATGTATGTATTAATTTTCTTTATTTGATATTATGTATGTCAGTGGGTTTATAGTACACGCTTTAGTTTCCTTTTCATTTCATTTCATTTCATTTCATTTCACTTCACTTTTTTTTTTTGAGACAAAATTAAAGTAAAAATGTTAAACAAAAAACGAGTAACGAAAAATGGAGAAGAAAAAAAAAAAACAGCAAAAGAAATACCTAACAAAAGTGAACTAAAAACGTGTTTAAAAGACAAGCTTTAACATTAAATTAAAAAATATTACGCATTTAACAGTTATAAAATTATAAGGCAGTAATAAAAACATTTCCAAAAAAAAAAAAAAAAGGTACGTCTATTTTGATTTATGTTTGTCTGTCCATCTATATGACCGTTCATGTTAATTTATTATTAAAGTAAGTGAAGCAATTTTTAATGAAATTTTATGAAATGAAATGAAATTTCTCTAGAGTTCTGTAGAGTTCTGTAGAGTTCTGTATAACATTTTCATTATACATCTCATGTATTTGAAAGATTCTTGTCAACTTGATTAAAAGAGCTACATTCTTATGTATTTTATTGGAAGCTTGATAGAAGTGGTGACACGTTTATTAAGTTTTTTTGTTTATGATTATTAAATTTCGGTATCTCAAAAAGGATTTGAGGGGATTGATTAAAGTAATCGAGGTAAAATATATCTCGATTGCTCGATTGCTCTTTAAACATTGTTAATCATCTGATTGAAATATTTTATGTAACATTTCCTGTGATCATGCTGAAATATGTATAAATTTCTTAAAATAATTTCTTCAATACACTAAATCACTTATCCACAATTGACATAACAATAAAATTAATTTAAGTTTGTTTCTTTTGAAAAATATTTGTGTCCATATATGAACTAAATATACTTTTTTGTTGATTTATTCCTCTTTTTTTTTTTTTGTTTTTGTTTTTGCTGTTACAAGACCAACTAAAATTTAGAAGGGGTCTGTAATGGTATAACGTGAAATGGAATGGCATGAAAGAGTATAAAAGTCATTCATTTACTTTATTTATTACGCAATCAGTAAAGTGAAATTTTCAGTTTTGTAAAATGTAATAAACAAAAAGACGAAATCCCTTTTTGTATGATGAAAACGTGTTTACACATATTTACCACATATTTCCTTTGGAAACTCTCACTCTCATGCTTACGCTCACTCTCACTCTCACTCTCACTCTCACTGTCTCTCTCTCAGTCATTATTAATAACTTAACTCAGCTTTTTTTTAACTATTCAGGTATATCCGTTGCTTTCTTTCTCACACTGACTCTAACTGTCTTGTTGTTTTTTTTTTCTTTTTTGTATTAAAGCACGCCTTACAAAGAAACTGAAAGTTATGTTGTAATAATACGTTTCTTTTTTCCTTTTTAATGGTAATAATACTAAGCATGGCATCAAAAATATTAACAACAACAACAACAACAACAACAACAACAACAACAACAACAACAAAAGTAACATTAAACAATAATAATGATAATAATAAGTTTAAACTGAAACGTATTTTTTTAAAGTCAACATTCAAAACAACAAAAACAATAACAAAGAAAAAAAATTGTAATTAAAAGTAAAAGTAAAGTACACAGAAAAAAACTAAAAGTAAGAACTTTATAAGCTGGTCGGCGTCGACTTTTAAGTAATCAATTGCTTAATAGTAAATAGAAGTTCACTTTCTCAACTTTCTAATCTAATTTGAAGGCTCCCTCATGTGCTTCCTATGGGTTCTCGCTTTCGAGAACCGTTTGGTCAAGCTGAAATTTAGAATAAACTTTCTTCTGGCATAATTGACGAACGACTTTTAGTGCTTTATATTGTAATTTATCCTTTCAAAATAATATTTTTTAAGTTCAAATCTATTAATTTGATAATGAGACACAAGTGAGAGACTTCTTTCACTCAATTTAATTTACCCACAATTACGCTTTAAAGTTATGCTTGGTAATAGCGCAAACATAGGAAAATATTCTGATTCCAAACTAGATTAAAATTAGACTTTGAAAATGCTCAATAAAATTTTGACTCTCTAGATTTTTATAAGAATAATTAAGAAGTAGGCAAAAAGTTTCACAGTTGATCTCCAACAAGAAAAATTAAGCATAGACAGAATATAAGAGAGAGACCACAAAGAGACTCCATTGTAAACTTTGAAGAAAACAAATAGAGCAATTCAATTACAAATAATTAATAATTTATATAA
This sequence comes from Melophagus ovinus, assembly GCA_023089585.1. NCBI lineage: Eukaryota > Metazoa > Arthropoda > Insecta > Diptera > Hippoboscidae > Melophagus > Melophagus ovinus. Next base: position 3,974,287 of record JAKKIB010000259.1, on the reverse strand, counting down.
TTTGGAATGAAAATCACAAGAGAAAAGTAATAAATTGAGAAGCTTAAAGATGAAGGCATATAGGGCAATAGAAGGAGAGTAAATGTTTTCTATTTAGTTTAGTTTTATATAAATTTATCGCTCTACATAATCTCTCATAGAGAGATATTATGGAAGAGAGTAAGAGAATAAGAGAATTAGAGAAAAAGAAAAGAACAAAAAAGAGAATTTATCAAAATGCAAACCATACAATATAAACCATATTACGCATAGCATGATTGTTGAAGCATGTGAGATTATTTCTCACGTGTTTAAATGTTGTTTTAATTGTTGCTGTTGTAAATTTTATTGACTCATATTTTCAATGAAAGTGAAACTTTGCCTAAACTTTTGTTTTCTATTTCATTTTATATTCTGTTTTCAGTTTTATTTTTACATAACGATTACCATGAGTATGTATGAGAGCTTGTATGTGGCACTATTTATAAATATGCATATTATATACAATTATATATTTATAGCATTTAATACTTTTTTCTTGTGCTTGTTTGTCTTTCTTATAATTTATACAACTTTCGTTAATGTTGATTATATACAAAAGTTATTTAATTGAGAAGAGAAACAGACGTGAACAGAGAGAAAAAGAGAATGATAAATAAAGTTGTGTGTGTAAAGTTTAGATGTGTATGTATGACTATTTGATTGCTTCTTGCTTGATGAAAATTATTATGTACGTGCCACACACTTACTCTCTGTCTATATTATATATATATATGTATATATATGTATATATATTATGTATGTATGTATGTATGTATGCATGCATATATGTTATACTAGGTTATGGAAACAGGGTAGCGGTGGGTGAGAATGACCCAACTCTGACTAATAAATAAAGCGCGCACATCTGCTGCTACTATTGCTGCTGCTGCTAAAGCTGTTGCTGCTGCTGTTGGTGCTGCTGTTGTTATCGCTGCTAATGTGCTGCCTTGTGTTGTGCTGTAATGTATATGTGTTTCATGATTTCATTGATATTGATTGAGGACGTCAACATTGCCGTCATTGTTGCTGTTGTTGTTATTATTGCTGTCGCCGGTGGCAGTTATTGAGCAACAAACGTAACAACAACAATAATAACAAACACAGAATAGGAAAATGTAATCCCAACAATTATGCTGTTGACGCTTCGCATAAACGTAAAACAATATGTAAGCACACAACCACACACACACACACACACACACACACATACACACAATAGCATATGACCATGCGTATAAATGAATATATGTGAAAAAGTTTAGAGAGGGCCAGATTACACTTTAGCGACCGAAGACTTAGCGCAAATGAATAAAAGATAATACGAAAAAAAAATAAAAACCCAAAAAACAAAGAAAAAAACTAAATTAAAAATCCAATGCATCAAAAGCAAAAAATATTATAACAACAACAACAACGTATATATATATATATATATATATATATATATATATATATATATATATATATATATATATATATATATATATATATAATAATAACAACAAAAACAAAACGAAAAGTCCAAAACAGCAACAACAACAAAATTGTGAAAACAAAAACAAAGCGAAAAAAAGAAACAAAAACAAAACGATGAAGAAAAAGTAGAGTAAAATAGAGTCGAGTCGAGTCGAGTCGAGTAATAGTAATAGTGCGGCAGTATCCTCGCATATGATGTCTTACATTTATTTAGTCAATCGAGATCCGTGGTTGATGTTGGTCGTGTTTTCGGCATAGAAACAAAAAAGCAAAAACCACAGCAAAAGCAAAAAAAAAAAAGCAAAAATATACAAAAACAAAAAATAATAAGAAACGAAAGAGCAATAAATACTTTCATACAAAAAAAAATCTATATAAATTATTTAATTTATTTATTTGATTGTGTTGACAACAACAGTAACAAATAACACTAAACAAAATACCAACAATAACAACAAACAACAGTAAAAATGAGAATATCCAATAATAGTAATAAAATTCATATAGTTAAACCAAAAAAAAAAAGAAAATAAACAAATAAACAGAAAAATTAAAAAAAAATTACAAATTCAATTCCTTTAAACATAATCTCAAAAAAAAAAAAAAATAAAGAAAAAAGTGTATGGCGTAAATATATAAATAAATCGCTTATAAAGCCTAAAATAAAAGAGAAACAAAAACCCTAAAAATTGCAATGTGACCAATTAACTGTAAGTGAGGAAACAACATTGAAATCAATTTTTTTTTCTTTGATTTTGTGTTTTTGTTTTTTTTTTTTTTTGGGAGCAATTTTAACTGAAAATATAAAAGTAACAATAACAATAACAAAGTGACATAAATTCCATTTTTTAATATGTTTTCTTTTTTTCTACATTTTGTTTGACTCTTAATTTAAGAAGTAAGCAGCAACTCTCAGCTAGAAAAACAAATAAGCAACAACAATTATAATATTAATAATAAAGAAACAAAATAAATATGAAATAAAATAATGTTGCGATTTTTTAAAAGAAAAACTGAAATCAATGTAACAATTCCATCAATCGATCGATCGATTTATAACAAATGTAATTTAATTTTGTTTTGCTTTTAGTTCTTTGTTTTTGTTTGCCTGCATCTTGTTGTGCTTTTTTTTTGTTTGTATGTTGGTCATAACGGGGTAGAGGATTTTTCGTTTTTTCCCGACTTTTATTCTTATTTGTTTATTTCATTCTTTTTCTTTCATCATATAGAAAAAACAACAACAAAATAATTGACCTCATTATTGATGTTCGTGTATGTGTGCATTGCCATACTCATTGATTGCGTTTACGTGTTTATGTGTGTGAGTGTGTGTGTGTGTGTGTGTGTGAGAGAGAGAGAGAGAGAGAGAAAATGGGTATGTGTTCATTTATATAATGTGGATTGAAAGAGAGAGAAATAGTGATATATATATATATATATATATATATATATATATATATATATATATATATATATATAGAAAGAGAGAGAGAGAGAGAGAGGGAAAGAGAGAGATAGAGTTAGATAGAATAGAAAAAACAATGTTACAAGGAAAGGGGTAGAGATAGATAGTGTATGCGGGACAGAGAGAGAGAGAGAGAGAGATATAGACAGTGAGTGAGAAGCAAAAAAAGAGAGGCAAATTGAGAGCGAGAAACAAAACAAACCAAAAATATGCAAAAATATGCAAATAATTACTGTAACGGTAAATTGTAACAAAATTAAATACATAAAAAAAAGAGAAATAAACTAATAAAAAGTGATGAGTGAGAGAATATTTATTCATATGATAACAGTAAAACAGATAAACAAATAAACAAATAATTAAATAATTAAATAAATAAATAAATAAATACAGTGTTTAAACGTTTATACAAGAACAGCCCAAGGATTATGTTCATTGTATGGATTAAACACTTTGAAATCTGAAATTAAGGAGATAATTATTAAAGATAATTAATTAATCGGAAACAATGACACAATTTAATAAAACAAAACTTAATAAAAATTTAATAATTTAATAAATAATTTCAAAAAAAATCATTAAAATCAAAATATTAAAGAAATTAATTAAATTTGATGTAATTAAGTAAAAATTATGAAATTGTTCATGTGTTTGTATACATACAAAATAATGTGTGAATAAAAAAACCAAAAAAAAGAGAAATAATTTACTCCTTTGCCATGGAATTTTCAATTTATTACTGTTAAATTATTGAATTCGAATTGAATGATTAACTAAATAATAATAAATATTGAAAAGAAATTAACGAATATGTAATGTACAGAAATAAAATATTTTATTGATGGAATATAATAGAAATATTGATGCAATAAAATTTATAGCCAAATATTAAATGGAATGTGAAGTGAAATAAATTTGAATATTTAGAAAATGAAAACAAAAGAAAAATATTAAAATTAAAAGATAAAAAGTAAAGAAACTTGTTTTAAAAACTTTAGAAAAATTAAAAAACAAAAAAAAAAAAGAAAATTAAAAATCTATATGAACGTATAATTTTTAAAATGAGCAGCAAAAAAATGAATAACTTTAAAATTTGTAACAATTTATAACAATTTGGATTTAGTGGGAAATATTTTCATGTTTACGTACTTTTAGTCAGAAAAAAAGCTTCTCATACAAAATTAATTTGAAAAAAAAAATGTATAAGAAAATTTCTTCAAAAATGTTGCAGACAGCATGGTTTTTTTTTTATTATAGCTAACTGTTAATGTCCGTATAATGTTAGTATTTTCTGAACGTATGCAAAACTGGCAGAAAAAGTTAGAAGCCTACTACGCTGGTATATTTTGAAAATGGACAAAATCGATCTCATTGATATTGCTAGAATAAAAATATATCCGATCTTAAAGCAAAAACTTGTAGATTTTTTTTATTAGAGGTTTATATTAAGTAATTAATTATTATTAATTAATTAGTTAATTAATTAATTATAATAATTCATAATAATAATTAGCAAATAATGACAACAACAATACAACGATAAAAATTAATATTGTATTAGCATTCGACCGAGAATAGAAAATTATTTAAACATTTTATTTTTAATAGTGTTTTCTTTGACATTTCAAAAATTACGAAGAAAAAAAGGAAACAAACAATAACATATAAAATTGTAAATTAATCGCCCAAGTACCTGCCCAAAAAAAAAAAAAAAATAAATAACTAAATTTTGTATATAAAATTTTCTCCATTAAATTATATTACATTTGTCAAAATTTTTATTTTTGTGTTTTGTAACTAAACAGAAAAAAGGGAAACGAAAGCAAAAAATTTGAAAAAAAAATTGAAACAAAACAAAAAGCAAGGAAAATGCAATAATGAAATAAATAGCATGATTATTAAAGTAGTGCACTTTTTTTTTTAAAAAAGCAAAAAACAAAAAAAAAAAACAAAAACGTAACAACACAAAAATAACAAAAAGAATAAAATTTGTGCTTTGCACATAAAAAAATTTTGGAAAAATGTTTGAACGAAAATTTTCAAGTGAAATTGAAAATAGACAACAATTGAGACAATTGAAAACTAGCAAGAAATATATAAAAATAGTAAGTACAGGGCAAATGGATTCATTGAAAATTACATTGAATTAAATAAAAGTTATCAAAAAAAGAAAACAAGCGACAAGAAAAACAATAGAGAAGGAAAATTATAAAAAATATTAAGAAATTTTATGAGAAAATTTAAGAAGAAAACAAATCAATATATTTAAAAAGAAAACAACAACAACAAAAACGATATACCAAAAAGAAAGCCCACCTTTTTCCTTTATATTAACAAAATTTTTTCTTTGACAAATTAATTGTTCAATAGCGAGCAATAACAAGACAACAACAATTTTTGTAGAATAAAATTTATATAAATTCATAACAATAAGAAACAATAAGAAACAAAGATTGACAGAGAGAAGGAGATAGATAGAGAGAGAGAGAGAGAGAGAGAGAGAGAGAGAGAGAGTGAGATAGAGAGAGAGATAGAGGTAGAGGAAACTAGCTAGAGAAGAATAAAGAAAGAGAGCCGTTAGTAAAATGTTGTTAAAAATGGAGCAACATACGCAAGCGACAGCGCCATTTATAACGCCGCTTAATATCTCACCATTTACAATGCAATTGGATTCAGGGCAGCCATCCAGTCCAGCTGTGGCCACTGGCAACGGCAATACGAATCAATCAACCGCCAATCATTTATTAAATGCTGCTGCTGCTGCTGCTGCTGCTGCAGCTGCTACTGCTGCTACTGCTACTGCTGTACCAAATGCTGGCGCTGGTGGTGGCAGTAGCGGCACAATTCCGAATGATAATAATGTTAATGATAATTTAAATAGTGGCGGTGATAATACGGTTGATTATTCGGCATATTCATTACATTTAACATCCTCAGGAGGGCATAATGCTCATCAACAGCAACAACAACAGCAGCAACAGCACCAACAACAGCAACATCAAACGCAACATCAGCATCAACAGTACAATCAGCAACAGCAATCTCAAAATATTTATCAGCATCATCATCAACAACAGCAACAACAACAACAACAGCAACAACAGCAAAATATTGCCAATAACTCAAATTTTCAATATTCCTATATTTACAATATCGACTCTCAATATATATTTCCTACAGGTTATCAGGACACCACCTCATCACATTCACAACACAGTAGTAATAATGGCGGTACTGGTAGTGGTGGTGGGAGCGGTGGTGGAGGTGGCGGTGGTGGCGGTGGCGGTGGGGGTGGTGGTCAAACTAATCTTACCATACCAAATTGTGTTGCTGGTCCAGGTAGTGGCGTTTCACTTATTAATGGTGTAGTTACTTTAAATTCTCAATTATCTGGGAATGGGGGAGGTGGTGGTGGTGGTGGTGGTGGTAGTGGTGGTGGTGGTAATAGTGTTAATAGTACAAATAATGGCTCCTCCTCCTCATCATCCTACATGTCACTATTACCACCTGCAGTTGGTTCCACCGGTTCATCTGGATCACATATGGCTGCTGTTAATGCATTGGGTGGCACCAGTGCCTTAACTACGGCCAGCACAGCCGATGTTATTGATATTAAGCAATTATTTGAGGAATTATGTCCGGTTTGTGGTGATAAAGTGAGCGGATATCATTATGGTTTACTCACATGTGAATCGTGCAAAGGTTTCTTCAAGCGTACCGTACAAAATAAGAAAGTTTATACCTGTGTAGCGGAACGATCCTGTCATATAGATAAAACGCAACGTAAACGTTGTCCCTATTGCCGATTTCAAAAATGTTTAGATGTTGGCATGAAATTGGAAGGTAAGTGATTCAATAATAGAATAAATATATTTTTTTATTTTTTTTATTGTATTGCGATCCCATTGTGAAGGGTGTAATAAGATGTGTCACTTTAAGATTTAGTCACTTTTTAATGAATGCATTTCTATTGCATTTAACTATTGACTCAAAATTTTCCTTAATTTTTTTGTTACGTCTTGCTCGGAAATCTTTGACACCTCTTTTCTCTATTTATAGGAAATTTAAGAAATAAAAATATTAATTTGCACTTTTCTCGTTTTTATTAGCAAACATTCACTAAATGATGATATTGTGCATAAAAACCAAAACGTTTTATACCAATGTCATGTAAATGAAAATCTTAATACCTTATAATTTGAAGTGAGCGTATTCGATTTGTCGATTCTTGGATATTATTAAAATATTCATGTAAAAATTATAAATTTATATCTCAAGAAGATGGAGGTTTTAATTAAACTGCCTTATTTGAGGACTATAACTTAAAGCAGACAGACAAATCGATAGGCATTAGCCATAAATTAGAATTCCTTTTATATCTAAATGCTGCTGTTACAAGTTACTCTTGAGAGTGCTATTTTTCTACGTGAATGGTGGATTAAGATAAAAATAGCTCCGATTTTATAAATCGTGATACAGTAGAATCGTATCTAGCTTCTACTATTCAGTTTGACTTTAAGCATTTTCAAAAGCCATAATGAAGTGCAACCTAATACTAAGATAATTCGCTTAAACGAATGATTAAGGGAAAGTGATTTTGGGTTAATTAGTATAAAAAATTGTGGGTTTATCTCAACTTCTTCTGAGTGATAGAAACACCTACACAAATACACAAATTATGTAGGGTATAGAAAGAGAAATTATCTTGGAGTATATTCTGCCATCCATCCATCCATGGAGTATTTACTGCCTTCCATAATTTGGATATCACTGTTAATAAAATAAACGCATTTCTAATTATGGTTATTCCTTTTAATCTAATCTAATATCCTCAATTTTAATGTAGTAGATATAAAATTAGTTTTAGTTAGAATTTGTAGTGTAATTTTGCTCATTGGGTTGTATGCTTATGTAAAAAAAAACATACACGCATACGTAGAAGTCTTTTTTTTTTACTTATGTTATAAGTTGTGAATTTCAAAAAAAAAAAGACACAATCAACAAGCAAAATATTCTTATTGTCATTGTTATTGTTGTTGTAATTGATGTTGGGATTACCGCATTTGTTGCTATTTTGCCATTACAATAACTTAGCAAATTCGCCTGATATACATCATTTCGTAAATATAACAATAACAATAACAATAACAATAACAATAACAATAACAATAACAATAACAATAACAATAACAACAATAATATTGGTAACCAAAAAAAAGAAGAAAAAAAAACAAGTATAAAGAAAAAAAATTGAAATAATAAAAGCGAAAGTATATTCAACAAGAAGAAATGAAGCAACGACTTTGTAAATTAAATTGAAATGTATGAATAAGTGAAAAAAGCGACAACCAAAAACAAAAACTAGTCAATCGAGAGTGAATAAAGTTTGAGAGTGCTTCGTTTTAAATTTTTGTGTGTTGTGCTTGTATTTTTATATATTAACTATAAATTGTATTCTATACACATACATATACATATATATAAATAACGGCACACGTTTCTCTATATATGTAAACGCATATATGTAATTACATACAATCTCAATATATGACATTCTCTTTTTTGTGTACATGTCATCATCATCATTACACTCTTCTTCTTCTTCTTCTTCTTCTTCTTCTTTTACATTTTTTCCTTTTATCTTTTACGCTTTTATACTTATATGAGCATGAGTACTTACATTTATACTTACACTTATTTTATGAGCATAAAATTGACTAGTGAAGTAGACTTTTTATACTTTACATTTTTTGTGATGTTGCATCTTTAAAAAATTTTGATGAATATTTGTAACATATAGAAGGTCTCTTTTTACTATATCAATTAATAGGAAATAACTTTCTGATTACATACATTTATACCTGTTTGTTCGCACTGCTCTTCCGTCCATCTGTCCATCTGTCCATCCGTCCATCTGTCCATTGTCTGATAATAGTCCATGTAAATTTCTTATCAATTTTGTTGAAATTTCCTGCAAGAATATTTTTGAGTTTAAAGTGGCATCGTTTGGCCAAATATTTAAGATCGCATCATTTTTATTATTAATCTGTTATTTGGAAAAAAAAATCAGCAAAATAAAGGAACCCTTCAATTAACACGCTGGATGGTCTATTAAAGTTCATATGCACTTTTGCTTCTTAGCTACTTATTATGTTACTTCCAGTTTATTTCTGGTCTCGCTTGTTGTTTCCATGGTTTTTATTTATTGATTTTTTTTTGCTCTCCCTAAATATGATCAATATCAGCACCATTTAAACCATGATAAAAACTAAATGTATAAATGAACATATCAATGCAGTTTAATCGAAATGGACTCTTAAGTTCAATAGAAATTATTTTATGAAATTTATTAAATCTTTAAAAATCACTTTGAGAATATGAATGATAAAGTCATGAGTAATTTGCGGCAAAATAGACAAAACAAATTGTCTAAATTAAAAATTTTTTGCACATTTCTTGTAATATTTTATTTTGTTGAAGTTCACTTTATTCATTTTTCATGTTTCATTTTTCGTTACCTTCACAACTGCGCTTATATAAATGTTAGTATTGGCATTGTTGGTATTGGCATTGTTCTACTTTTTTATTTATTTTTTCTTAATTATTTATACAACTACCTTGTTTAGTTTTTGTTGTTGTATTATATTATGTCCTACTGAGTTTTAACCTACTTATTGCTAAAATGAAAAATATCTAGAAAAAAAAATTTGTTTTGCTAGTTACATTTTTTTTTATTGATTTTTTCTCAATAATATTTCTTTCCTCCTTCGCTTTTTTAATTATTGTATTATAAAAATATATATATAAACACGTGTAATAATAAACACGCATACACATATACGTAGCTATACGCACACACATAATATTTTGTATTAAAATGATTGTGAATAATTCTACGCAGAAGATATTCATTTTAATTTGCCTTCTAATTCTTCTCTAAAACGCATATCTCTTTGTCCCCTTTTTTTTGTCTTTTTTTGTCTTTTTTTTCAATTTTTTTAATTTTATAAAATTATTAATTTTCTTTAATTACAATTTATGTTAATTTTTTTTATGCCTGGAAAACTGCTTTCTCTTTCCCTTCTTCGAGAGTAATTACAATATAAATTAAAAATTATTAAAATAGCAGAGAGACACTTTGAGAGGGGAAAAATGAGAGAGAGAGAGAGAGTGAGAGAAAGAAAATTTTGAATGGTCCCTTTAGACTGATTATGTTTTTTTTTATTCGCTGTACGTATGAGCGATATTTAAACGAAACATTAAATGTTAGCCCAATTAATTAATTAATTTACTACTTATTTAATGTAATTAATTAATCAATTAATTATTAATTGAAAGAAATTAATTAATAAAAAAAAATTCATATAAAAATTGGTAGCAAATGGAATTTATGAATTTAACAATTCCACGTTCCTTGATTTCCAAAATTTTGTATAAATTCATTCTAATAATCTAAAAATGAGTCATTTACATTGCTTTTTAACTTTTACTCAAATTAAATCTTCTTCTTCATTAAATAGACAAATCGTCATTTCTTTTATTATATACCGTTAATGTTAGTTCCTTTTTAACATCATTAAGAGAATACGCAATTAAAAGTGAATTGTTTTTGTAGTTATCATGAAGTGCTGTATGCTGCATATTTGTTAGTGTAAGGTCTTTGTTAACTTACATATACTTCGTCCTTTCTCTCTAAATATGTGATTTTATTAAAAATTTTTTTTTGGTTTTTTTTTGTGGTATGTCCAAAAATCACTATTAGTATATTTCATCCTAAATGAAAGGTAAAAAAGTAGGATACAATAAAAAAAACTATGTATATGTTTAAAAGTAACAAAGCAATAACAACAAAAATAATACTAAAAATAAACTTGTGTAATCTATTTGATAGATTTTTTAAATCACAATCAGCAAAATGGTGTACTTTACTTAAAAGCCGGTCTCAACCGCTTACTTATGACTTGTTGCTTTTTTTTGTATTCTTTCTTTAAAGCGCAAAAGTATTGCACAAAAAAAAGAAAGAAAAAGAAAAACAAACAAAGAAAAAAGAAAAGCGCTGCCATATTCTCTCAAAAAAATCATAAAATTTTCAAGAGAATTTTTGGTGTTTTATTTTAATACATCTACTTATATGTGTGTATATGTGTGTATATATGTGTATATATGTGTGAATATAAAATATAATTCACAATAATGAAACCAGTGTCAAAGATAAATGTTTTGTTGATTAACTGGTTTCTTATTATTATTATTATTATTATTTCTATAGCTATTGCTATTGTTGTTGGTGTTGCTGTTTTCTGTTGCTTGCTATTGTTATAATTGCAATTAATTTTCTTTTATTGTTGTTTTAATTTGACTATTTTTGTTTTTCATATAGTTTTCCTTTTCGTCTTAAGCAACGTTCATTTATACATAAATATTTGTATATTTAGATTTTATAAGTTTTTATATTCGTTAGAGGTTAGATAGTGGTTAGGACTATTATTATATATTAAGTCAATTGAATGTATGCATGTCTGTATGTATGTAAGTATTGTATATATATATATATATATATATATATATATGTTGGTGTATGAATATATAAATAATTTCAATTACAAAGAGTTAACCGCAACTAATAATAATGATTTTGTAATCATTACATTTAAGGTAACTTGCATACATACACACACGTACACACACACACACACACACACACACACACACACACACACACACACACACACACACACACACACACACACACACACACACACACACACACACACACACACACACACACACACACACACACACACACACGTACACACGTACACACATACATACACATTCACATTCAAACAAATACACACACACACACACATGCAAATTATTATTGTCACCCTTGTAGTTGTTATTGTATACATAAATTGTTGCTCCAATTTGTTGAAATACTGAAATTAGTGCACATTTTCAAAGGCTCATTTATCCACCAAAATACCTTCAAGCAGATGTAAGTGATGTATATATTTAAAGAATGGCAATTGATATTATACCATTTTTTAATAGTCATTTTAACATTTTGTGGATTAAATATCAAATTTTCGATTCGATTAATGCTGTTTTTTTTTTTTGTTATTTATTGCATATTAAAATTAATAAATCACCTAAAAATTTTTTGGACAGCCTGAAATATTCTTGAGCATTTTAAAAATTTCAGAATCAAAAATATATTTAAAAGGCCTTTCTTATCGTTATTGCCTGTAACTTTTTTTATTTACTTTTAAGATAAACTTTATCATAAATTGTAAATGTATCAAGGGAACATTAAAACTATTTATCTGAATAGTTTCAGTTGAGTGAGGGCCCATGCCTTCTATTTTAGAATTCTTGCTATGAATTTTCAATCATCCTAAAAAAAATTTTATTGTGATATATTAAAAATTGCTAATCTCTTGGTTGCCATAAAAGAGAGCATGAAAAGAGTAAAGAAAACAATAGCAAAACAATGCATATATATATATATATATATATATATATATATATGTATATAAGTGTGTATGTATGTATGCAAATGTGTGTGTGTGTGTGTGTGTGTGTGTGTTGATTTTATTTAATGTAATAACTTAGCATGTATTGGGATATAATATTTATATATAATTTTACAATACATTACACACACACACACAGATAAATGTTATTATTATTTTTATTGTTATTGTTGTTGATGTTGCTGTTTTTGTGTTTTTATATTTGTAAATTGTTTTTTTTCACTCTCTGATTATTAATATTGAATACTATAGCTATCTCATTTCCGCTTAAAGCGCTCTTGGCCTATACATCCATCTCTTCCGCTTATGACCTAAATTCTTCTCAAGCACACTTAGAGTTTTGTGTATGCGTGTGTGTGTGTGTGTTTGTGTGTACATAAGCTAAAATATTTTGTATGTGTGCGATTGTGTTTATTGCTGTTGTTGTTACTATTTTTATATTATAATTGTATTTTATGTGGACGTAAAACGCTTTAAAATCGTTTGCTCACTCGTTATTCTTTGTACTTCTCCTTGTATTGCATTGTTTTGCTTGCTTACGTACCTGCCTGCCTGCCTGCCCGGACTCTTACTTGACCGGCTACTCTGCTCGACAATTTCTAGCTAATCTCTTATTTGCTCAATTTGCTCTTTTTTATATTGCTTGAGTTTATTACTCAATAAATAAAATGTTGTGCTTTTCTTTTAGTTTTTCTCTGATTTACCTCAGCATTAAAAATGATTCTCTTTATATTTTATTGTGATTTTATTTCTTCTCAAACTCTCTTCTGCTTCGTCTCAAACTCTCTATATCTCTATCTTCTTTTCTGTTTCTCTCTCCTTCTAACTTTTTCTGTCGCTGTATGTTTATTTGTATATAAAATAAAAATAATGTAACATGTCGCATGCAAATTTTTATGCATGCCATCCATCTTTTCTTTTTGTCTATTTATTCTTCGGTTTTTTGGGTTTTTTTTTATTAAGTCAAATTAATAATACATAAACATATTTTACATATTTTACATATTTCATTGCTCCATACAATATCGGCATATTCATCGAACAACTTTTCATGACAGTTTCAATTCACAATATGAAATTAACTGAAGTCTATAAACATAAAAATTATTGAAGGTTTTACCTTCATCATTCATTTAACTCTGTAACAAGGTGAAGGATATTAAATATTCGGGCATTTCTATTTATTGCTAAATAGAATTTTAGTATTTAATTTCAATTGGAAAAACTGATGGCTGCGATTTAAATGTATCTGTCTATTCGTTGGCCCATTATCTGGCCACATAAATGCCATGATATGAAAATATAGCGTCCAATTTTAAAGTTATTTAAATGAAACTTATTATGTAGGACTGCACTGTGTAGCCCTTTGAATTCAGGAATATGATTATGTAGATTGTGAAGCATTTTGTAATGGGACCAATATATCTCAACAGCTATAAAACGTTCCATTTGTTATTAAAAAAGTTTAATTATTGTCATGCATATTTATTATAAGTAAACCATCCAAGTTTGTATATAACACATTCAAAATATTTTAAATTATATACGCTTTAAACTATTGCGCAATTTTGATAAATTTTTCGTGATATTAATTTTTGGTTAGTTTGTTTGGTTAGTTTACCCATTTGCTCCAACAAGTATAAAAAATATTTTCGTTTTTGCTTTTTTTTACATTTATTACCCCCACTTGATATTTTTGCTTTATTTTTTTTTTTTTGTTTATTATTGTTGGTATTATTATTATTCCTTAGTATTATTATTATTGTTATTGTTGTGTTTGTTTTTTGCTTAATTGTTATTATTGTAATGTTAAAATAGTTAATAGTTGATATTTTCTTCCTTTTGGAGGTATATTAATTTTGTCATAATGTTTGTAACAATCAAAAGAAAGCTTCAGAAACCACATAAAGCTTTCTTGAGCAGCATTTAATTCTATATCGATTTAGACATGCTTGTCTGTCTGTCTGTCTGTCCAACTATTCGACTGTATTCTCTTGGGCTTAAAAATTGAGATATCAACTTCTAAAAGTTGGCATTCAATTAAAGTTGGAAATTCATGTATACTGTTTGGTATTGAAAAGAGGTTAAATCGCTTAAAAGCACACGCCCACAGTACAACGTAACGAAAGTAGATCTCTGTATTTTATTGAAAATTTTTCCAATCGCTGGTTGCTGCATATAGATCACTTCAAGATGTACATGAAAAGAAAAAACTGTACACCCAACGCAAAAAAAAAAAAAAACAAATGATAAAAAGTAAATCAATGTAAAAGAAGCGTAAAATGTAAAAAGTGGAAAAACTGTAAACACATTCGAACAAGTCTTTACTAAAAAAAAGAAGCAAAAAGGAAAGCAAAATAAAAATACAAAACCAAAAAAAAAAAAAAAAAAAAAAGAAGATAAAGCGCAAGTGAAAAAAGTAAAAGTAAATAAATGTTAAGCCAAAGAAAATTTTAGTGATGGCGTGTTTGTGTTTGTGTTTGTGTTTGTTGATGTCCTACTTTTTTTAATTGTCCTTGACCTACACTCTACAATCGTTAATACATATTTATATATGTATATTGTTGATGCATTTACAATAATAATTGTAATGACAACACTCATGTACATAAATAAATAACAATGAATACGTACATACATACAAACATATACATACACACTTTAAACAATAGAGAGTGCAATTTTGTATAGATGTATAAGTATAATAATAATAAAAACTATAACAATAATATCAGAGCAAAGTTTTCTGTATCAAGAAGAAGAAGAAGAAGAAGAAGAGTATTAAAGTTGACCAAAAAAAAAAAAAAGAAATGAAATGAAATGAAAGACAAAAAGCACAATAAAGAAAGTTTTTAAAGCATTTCTCTTAAAATTTCAATTAAACAAACAGTAAATTAAAATTATGCAAATTAATAAATGGCCAAACGACAAAACGGCGAATGTCATTCAAAATTATTATTAAGATAATAAAAAACAAGATAAAATAGAAAACAAAAAACCAGGGTCCAAAAAGTTTATTATAGCCATATGAATGAAAAGGTTGTCTAAACAATTACAACAATAATAAAAAATTTGTTGGCCGATGCATAATCGAAACAGATTTGATATCGAGAATTGCATTAATTACATTGGTCAATATAAAAATTTATAATTTTCTAAAAATATAAATGTCACATTGATTAAACCAATTTGAGGGATATTTTAAAGAGAATATAATTTTAAAAGAGACTTTTCAAAAAAAAATTCTATTATATAGAAAATTTTATTCGGCCTCTCTCTCAAAAGCTATCCTTAAATATCTTTTCAAATATTTATCTCTTAATATGTCTCTCTATTTTTATTGTTTTGCATTTTTTAATGTCTTTTTTCTTTCTCATTTTCTTTTACCATTTCTCTTATAAGAAAAAAATCTCTTTTAAGATTTTTATAATATGCCTTTCAATTTATATCATTTTTATTGGATATCGAAAATTTTCTATACATTTTTTTGAATTGTAATAATTTTCTCTTGCTCTCTTTAAAATTTCAATAGAAATGTTTGACTATTGTATCCGTTAGTCTTGTAGTTAACTGAAATAAACAAATTTATATGGAGAGCAGTGCTACAAGTATAAACAATCTAACGCTTGACCTACATTTCTATAGATTTTCTAGTTTAATTGTTGACATATAATTTATATACATACAATAAATAAATATATTTACGCATATATACATATATACATATATACATATATACATGTCATACATAGGTCGTTTGCCGATAGAGAGAGTATGTTATCATGTGTTCTTTTATTTCGTTACAAATTTCTTAATTACTCATACGACACACGGTCCCATAATAATGTGAAATATAATAGATTTCTGTTACAATAATGAAGAGTATTGTTCATTAAATAAGGTAGAAGAGCAATATATATATATTAAATTGAATTTTAGTTGAAAGGGGTCTAAATTAATTGCAATTTCTATTGAGCCCTTAGTTAAGATTTCATGTATGGCAACTTACATTTCATTTTACTCAAAATTTGTTTAATGAATTAAATTTTTTTTTATTATTGTGTTCATTCTAGCTGTCAGAGCAGATCGTATGCGTGGTGGTAGAAATAAATTTGGTCCAATGTATAAAAGGGATCGAGCGCGAAAATTGCAAGTGATGCGCCAAAGACAGATAGCCCTGCAAGCTTTAAGAACAATGAGCACGAATGATATGAAGTCTACACCATTATCTCCAGCTGGTTATCAACAGGCCTACACAAATATGAATATCAAACAAGAAATACAAATACCTCAAGTAAGTAACAATAACAACAACAACAACAAAATATAAAAATAAATTTTTTTAACTTTTCATAAGTCGGCTAACTTCAAGTACGTTTTTCTTTGGAGCGTTTGATTTGGAGTAAATAATGTTTTTTTTTTTTAAATTAGAAAAACCAAGAGATTCATAAGAAATGAAACATTTTTTGCACTTTGCCCACGTAACAGAAAAAACAATGCCATAAACAAGCACGTCCAATTTCTATTGAGATATTTTAAATTATTTTATTAGGTTTTTATTTCATTAGTTTTATGTACAGTTTTTATATTTCTGTTACATTAATAAATTGTGCGTGCAATTGCAAAAGTGTAAGAATATGTGTATGGGTATCTAAATGAGTACAAATTTTATCGTAGATAGTGTACACCTTTGTGCATTCAAAGATTTCATGAGAAAATAAAGCACAGAAGAAGAAGAAGAAGAAGTGAAAACAGAAAAAACAAAGAAACAAGCAAAATAAGAACTATTTTTATATTGACCTTGACATTGACCTAGTTTTCCAATTTTATTAAGGTTGCATATCAACCAAATGAAAATTCAACTAATTGCAAAAACGTATATGAGAAAACAGCAAATAAAAATCGCCTCTTGATTCTCATTCGATTTGTCACTCTTTGGATGCCTTTGAAATCTCTCCAATTTTCTTAATTTCTCTTATGGATATTATTTTTATGCATAATATGAATGTGATAAAACATTTATAAAGGAAACCGATGGATGATTGAATTTAATAAAAAAAAAAAAGTTTTTTATCTAATGTTATGCTTTTGGTCTTACTTTTTCATGTCATCAAAGGTATCCTCACTTACGCAATCACCCGACTCTTCACCCAGCCCCATAGCAATTGCTTTAGGTCAAATACAAAGTACAGGTGGCGTAATAGCTACACCAATAAATGGTAGTAGCCACACAGCATCAGGAGCCGGCTCTAGTAATGGTCTTAATGGCGCCGGTGGTGGTAGCGGTGGCGGTAGCGGTGGTGGAAGCAGTAGTAGTGGTGGTGGTAGTGGTGGGGGTGGCGGCGGCGGCGGCGGCGCCGGTGTTGGTAACGGTGCAGGAATTAATAACATTGGTAGCAATGGAAATTCTAATAATCACAACAATAGTAATAATAATAACAATAATAATAATAATGGTAATAATCGAGTTGGTAATACGGGCAATGGCAATAGTTGTCATGAATCGGGTACAACAGTATCTCTACAAAATGCCAGCGATTCCAAATTGTGGTATAATGAATTTTTTTACAATTTATTACACAATTTTTTAAGTAATTTTTTTTCACAATTTAATTATAATGATACAGTTTCTTATGGGTTATTTGAAAAATAGGTATATATGAATTTTGATAGAAACAGAGACTGCACAACCAGGTTAATAATATAAAACAAATTGGGCAAAAATATATTTATACATCTATACAGCAATAAAAGTTCCTTGTTAAAATCACTCAGCTTATTTTCATTCGAATTATCCATGTTTTTTGCTAAGACTTTCTGAAAGTGAATTATTTAGAGATTCTTTAAATTATTTAGATTCACTTCCTCCTCTAATCAAATATAATTAATTTTAATGATTTAAAGCACTGCTTAATGAAAAATATTATTTCATTTTCAATTATTTAGAGCACTTTACAATATTTATATATTTTTTTTATATAACAGATAAATGCGAGGTAAAAAAAAAATATTTGTAATATATGAAAATTTTTTACTTTCTTTTCCGATTTGTTCTACATTTATTTTTGGTTATATCTATTTAAAATGAAATGTGAATGCGTTAAAAAAAAACAATATCTGATTGTTTCAACAATAATTCGATAATGTTTAAGCTTCGATTCGGGCACACATCCTTCCAGTACGGCCGATTCAATAATCGAGCCACCATTAAGGTAATAAAATATGTATAATATTCTTTCTTAATAAATAAATATATAAAACAAGTAAATACTTTATAGTTGGTCAGGGCTGACTATTAAATCAAATACGTTACAATACATTTCTATAAAAGAATACTCAGAAGGATTAGTTAATGCATATAACAACCCTTTACAACAAAAGTCGTTGTATAGGCCGCAGTCGTAATAATAAACTGACCTTAAACAAAATCATTTTCTGGCATCTTTGAGTTCAGAATCGTCTAAATAGAAATCGCTATTTAAATGGCTTGAAAATTGAGCTGTGTACTTTAATAGAAAAATTGGATGTTCAACAGACAGATGGACAGATATTCTTAAATGATATTAAAAAGTGATACGGAATCGATTGTTGTAATAAATTTTGGGTATATCATAATTTATTTAGCGTGTGTTACATACATCTGCATAAATTTATATATGCATTATGCGTTACGCGTTACTGAATGTATTGCATTTTATTATAATAATTAAATATTATAAATATAATAAAAAATTAAATATAAAATTTATATTTTAGGGTCTCACCGATGATCAGGGAATTTGTCCAATCAATAGATGACAGAGAATGGCAGACGCAATTATTTGCACTGTTACAAAAGCAGACATACAATCAAGTGGAAGTGGATCTCTTTGAATTAATGTGTAAAGTATTGGATCAAAATTTATTCTCACAGGTCGATTGGGCGCGCAATACGGTATTTTTTAAAGATTTAAAGGTAAATGTAAAATATATAAAAATGATAATAATAAATAAAAATGTATAATTCTCTCTTGTGCCGATTGTGATATGAACTTCTCTCTCTCTATCATAATAATAATGATAATGTTATACCTTTTGTGATATTAGAAATGAAATTTAAAGCCTCAAAGAGAATTTCGAAACGATAGTTGTTGACATCTCTTTTATAATTTCCCTTGTTATGCTCTCTTTGAATTCTTCTGTACTCTTTCCCGTTCTCTCTCTTAATTTATAGCTAAACTAAAACTAAAGCTAACCGAAAAACACAGAAAATACAAAGCAAAAGAAAAAAAAATAACTGGATTCTCTCTGTGTATTTATTTGTTAAAGCTCTTGTTCGACTGGTTGTTAATGTTGCTATTATTGTTGCAGTTATTGTTGTAATTGGTGTTGCTTTTTGATTATTATATTGCTGTTGACGTATATGTACATGTGTGTGTGTATATATATGCGCATGTATTTTGTTTATAAGATAGAGTGTTATTGTGCCATTCGCGTTTTCAATTTCGATTTCGTTTGGTGTCTGACCTACTTAACAATCAAAGCTGAACAACAAAATTATGTAAAAAAAAAAAGAAAAAAAAACAACAATATCAGCAGCAACAACAATAACAACAACAAATAATAATAATAATAATAATAGTAATAATAACAATGCATATACAAGTGAATAATCAAATAAATAAAAATACAATAATAATAATAACAATAGCAGCACTAATAACAATGAAGTTGTTTACTCATTAAATACTAAAAGCGGCCTCAGTCGTTGACAACAAAAATTTGGTTTTTTTCTTTCTTTAATTGTTGGTTGCCTTTTTTTTGCTGATTTTTATTTTTCCTTTTATATATTTTTTTCTTTTGTTAAATTTTTTTCTTTTTTTCTTTTTCTTTGTGAACGTAAGTTTTATCTGTGCTTGGTTGCCGTGTGTCTCACTTTTAATGCCGTTTATATACCTATATATATATAGTCATATATATATATATATATATATTGTTGTTATTGTTGTAATTTTTATTATAATATATTTTTGGTTTTATCTTTTATTCGTATTCTACTGCTGTTGGTGTTTTTTTTCATCTTTGGCTTTTTTGGTCTTTTTTCTGTTGTCTTTTTTTTTTGTCATTTCATTTTTAAGCTGTTGTGTGACGCAACATTAGCTTCGTGTCGACATTGTTACGAATGTGCGCTAACTACTTCTGTTTTGTAGTAGTCATTGTTATTTCTTCTCGTTTCTTTTCTTTTCTTTCCTTTTCTTTTTTTGTAATTTTGTTATTTGTTTTTTTTTTTTTGTCTCGATTTTAGTTTTTATTTTTAGCTTTAAATTTTGTAATAATAAATACGCGAATGAATATTTTACACCAGGTTTTTGTTTGCTTCTTTGCTATTTTTCTTCTACTTCTTTTTCTCTTTGCCTATTTCTTGTTATTTTTATTTTTATTATTATTATCATTTTCGTTGGCTATTATTTGTTATTGTCATTTAAAATTACTTGACAAAAAAGCTTGTTCTTTTCACATGCAAAATACAAAACATGTACAAATGCAAAATGAAAAGAAAAACAGAAAACGAATACAAATCAAAATGCCGAATAAGAAGCGACCAAGAACAATTTTCATATGCATCAATAAATACACGAGGGTTATTTTTGTTTTTTTTTTTGTTTTTTTTGAATATTATGAAGATTTATCCATTTACTATAAAAGTAGTTTCCAATTTAATTTTCGTAGGCTTTTGCTGATATTGAAAAGATGAAACGATTTTTTGTAAACCCTCTTTATCATTTTAGATATTTTTTAATTAATGGAACGTGACAAAACAATTTTAATTTGATACTTTTTAACATAAAAATATTCGATACCACTGTATTTGCATTAGACTGAAATTTTGATTTATTGTTTAAGCATTTTTCGATTAGCACAGAGGTTTCTCTCAGTTTGATTTATTCGTGTTGTCGTCATATTGTTTTCAGGCCGGTAGGCTCAGCTTCTTCTATCGTTAGAGAGACTTGCTTTATCTTAAAAATTTTTATCAATTGCTGCTCTCACCGAAGAAGCTTTATCAAATTTAGTTTCGAAAGTTTTCTTTTTCGAAATGCAATTTAAATATGTAATTTCCAATAGATCAAACTTTAGTAATATCAGTTGTATAATTCCCAAGACCTAAAACAAATACATGAAAGAGTAAAATAGGAAAAAAAAGGAAGAAAAAATCTATAAGTGCAATTATTATGAATTTAATTGTCACTTATCTTGGAGTAAAGCAAAAAAGAAGCGACTTTCTATTCTTAGACATTTATTTCTACTCTGTGACATTTATTCTTAATGTATATGTGAAAATATTTTTTCTTAATCCTTATCTATATATGTATATATGTTTATATATATATATATATATTTATAAAAGGTGGATGATCAAATGAAATTGTTGCAACATTCATGGTCAGATATGTTGGTATTGGATCATTTACATCAGCGCATACATAATGGCTTGCCCGATGAGACGCAATTAAATAATGGACAAATATTCAATTTATTAAATTTGGGTTTGCTGGGTGTTACGGCGCTTACTGATTATTTCAATGAAATACAAAGTAAATTGCAAGATTTAAAATTTGATATGGGCGATTATGTGTGCATGAAATTTTTAATTCTATTAAACCCTGATGTTCACGGTATTATTAATAAGAAAGCGGTATTGCGTGGTTATCAAAATGTTCAGGGAGCTCTATTAGATTATAATTTAACATGTTATCAATCAGTAACGGATAAATTCCAAAAATTATTAAACGTATTACCTGAAATTCATGCTTTGGCAGCTCGTGGTGAAGAACATTTGTATACAAAACACTGTGCTGGCAGTGCACCCACACAAACATTACTTATGGAAATGTTGCATGCAAAAAGAAAAGTGTAAAAAAAAATATCAATTTTCTGTGCAAAGTGATGTGAAACAAAAGTAGAAGAAGAAGGATAGAGAGATAAAGAGAAATAGAATTTAATTTATTAATTTAGTTATTTAAAACAATGCAATTTTCAAATTTTTAAATACCACCACAGAAAAGGCGTAGAAAACTAATATAGAAAAACAAAATGCTGTAAAATAACAAGAAAAAATCAAAAAATAAAAAAAAATAAGAAACAAAGAAATAAACGCAAATGTGTAGCAAATGAAAATTTTCAGAAAAATTATTAAATTAACTTTAACAAAAATCTCAAATTCATAAAAAATTATAACTGTAACTGTAACTGTAACTGTAACAACAACAGCAATAGCAACACAATAAACAATAATCGTAATAATCATCATGATAATAAAAAAAAAAAAAAAATTAAAAAAAAAACAAAAGAAAAAAGAAAATGTTACAATATTTAGGACAGTCAGTAAAAGCAGCCAACAACAATAACAGCACTAACAATAGCAACAACAAAGAATTACCAAAACTCATTTATAGGGCAAATAGTTAAATACTTATTGTAAAAAAAAATAAAAAAAATAAAAAGCAAAACATAGAAAAAAAATTTATAACAAATCAAAGTTCATATATTTTTGGGGAATACATTATTATTATTAATTATTAAAGTAAAGGAATGAAAAAACAGAAAGTATGCTAAAACAGCAATATATAAAATAGAAACCAAACAACCAAACAAAATGATATTTATGTGAAGCAAAACTACGAAATAAATAATTGGAAATATAAAACAACCAAATAGCAAAAAAAAAAGGAACCTAAAGAAACCTAAACATAGAACTAAAACAATTAGAGAATTTCTTTAACTAAAGTGAAATTAAATCATACTTGCAGGCTTCTAAAAAAAAAAGCAAACCAAATGAATTGTCGTGATATCAAAAAAGGAGGAGTAATCAAAATAACAAAAGCAAAATTAATTATGGCAGTTATTAAAGAAAACAAAAAACCTTAATGAAAGAAAAGCCTAAATGATAAAACAAAAGCAAAAAAAAAAAAAAGAAGCAAGACAATTTTTGACAAGACATTTTTTGAATATATTTGTTAAAAGAAAAAGTTAAAAGCAGATAATTGATTAGTTAGTTGGTCGGTCGAAATCGACAATTGATAAAAAATGAATTATACATCATTTCGTCTAATATAATTAATATAATTTATGGGAAAGAGCACCAAAATTAAAGCAAATCAATTGTTTCTGTGAAAAATGTTTATAAATTGCATTTATGTTTTCAAAATAAGGCTTTATATAAAACTTACCCAAAAATGTTGCGTAAGATTTTCAAAAATTATGAAGAAAGAACAAAATTGTCCAATTTTAAATATTTATTAACGAAAAATCATTATACAATTTCACATATTGCAGTTAAACGATATTAGACAAAGTGATATATAAGATACTTGAGAGAATCAGTTACGTATCGATTATAATAATTATAATTTCCTTGTTTTTATGTAGTCAACATTAAATTAACAAATATTGATTGATATGGACATGTTTTCTTTTTTTTTTTTTGTATAACTTTTTCAAAATTTTTAATGAATATTTCTAAACTGCCATTTGGTCATAGAATTTGTACTACAAAAAAGATAATTTATATTAATACTTGCAAAATTAAGTAAAAGAACAAAGAGGGAAGGAGGAAAGTTTTTAAAGTGGACGTAAGATAAGTAACGTAAATTGAATTAAATTTATGTATCCATACTAACAAAGTGTATGATTTTATATCCATCCTTCAGAGGCTGATTGTACTTATTTGATGCAAACAGTTGTACCAGTTGTACATATAAGGTGCAACTTCAAACAAACTTGAAGCCTTTACCTAGTTTTAAATAGTATCAAATTCTGATCTAACCATACTTATCTGGCATCTATCTGGCAGTAAAGCAAAATAATTCCCATTACGATACTATTGCAATATAAGTTTTGGTAGATCAATAAAAGCGTTAAGTACCATTTTAAATCTGGTATAAAATGTAAAAAATATGAAAACTATCTGCTTTGAAATCTGATTCCGATATCTGGTTCCGATTTGATAAAATCATTTTCATATTATCGTACAAGTTGCTTCAATTTGAGTGTTTTCAAAGCCTTTTCACAAAAAAATTTTCCTGACATATATTACTTTCATTTTCTCTTTCACTCGCACTTTTTATAAAACGGAAAAAAAAGGAAAAACAAAAAGAAAAACAGAAGAATGAATTTGTTTTGTCAGTCAGGGAAGATATCTAGACAAACTAAATTAAACGGAAAAAAAAAACAAAATCTAAAAACTACTTATTTTTTACTTTCTACTTTTTATTTTTTATTTTTCATTTTAGATTTATGTCTATAATTTTAAATACATGTACATAAATACCTTTTATAGATAGATCGATTATGTATAAAATTTATGTGATGATTTCCTAGGCTCTTCTTCTTCTTCTTCTTCTTTTACTCTTTTTTTTTTCTCTTGTTTTTTTGTCAAATTTTTGTTCTACTTTTTAAGTTTGTGTTAAGTGGCATAAATTTTTTCAATTAGAATTTATATATACATTTGTAAAAGAGAAACAAAGAAAAAGAAGCAATAATTCAAATAAAATGAGTTAAATGGAAAAGAAACTTATAATTTATAAAATAAATATACACTTCACTAAGTTAAACAAACAAAAAATAATTTTAAATATAATCACACAATAATTGTTAGTTAGTTTATACAAACAAATAAACAAATAAAAATGTAAAGTTAAATATTCATATAAAAAGGAAAATAAGCACATGCTTACCTAGGTTGTTCAATAAGTTTGTAAAACGGTTATAAGAGAATGTAATAAAATAGAAAAAAATGAAACAAAAATGCAAAAGAAAACAAAATGTATTGAAAAATACAAAATGTAAATAAAAATGAAAATTGAAAACAAAGACAAAGACAAAGAAAAAAAAAAGGAAAAAAATTAATAGAAAATAGTATTCCATGAACTTAGTGAACAAACAATATGTTATTTTATTAAACGTACATACTGATACCACTGGAACCTGTTACCACAAAGCGTAATGTTCTTACAATTAAAAATTAATGCAAAACAGTAAAAATAAAAAACAAAAAAACAAAAAACAGAAAACAAGGAGACAAGTAAAATAAGAAAACCAAGAAAAGCTCCTCTTTAAAATAGAAAATTAATATAGAATAAAAATAAAAAGAAAAAGGAAACATTCTACATAAAAAATATTGTTATTTAATCATGTATAAAAAATTTTTTTAATTATAAGTAAATAATTAATATTATTAATGAATCAATTAAATAATTAAAATTATTATTATTATTATTAAAATTATTATTATAATTATTATTATTATAATTATTGTGTAATCAATTCTTAAATCTTTATGTGAAATAGTTTAAAAAGTAAAAAAAATGATTATAGTTTTTGTTTTTACTTTTATTGTTGTAATTTATAAGATTTATAAAATGTACATTATAAAAAATGCAATGTACCTTAAAACGAAACAAAAATAAAGAAAAAAAAATCATATGAAAACATGAAATGATAAGTGATAAATACATTACATACATATACATATACACATACATATACATATACATACATATATATATATATATATATATATATATATATATATATATATATATATATGTGTGTGTAACAAACAATTGAACACTTATTTTATTTAATATTTATTTCTGTGCTTTGTTTTGTTTTATTTTGTTTTGTAAGTCAGATTTTCCTTCTCATTTTCCTTTTCATTCCCATTTTCCGCGTTTCTCTTTAACATTTTTTACTTTTGCTTTTTCCTTTTTTAATATACTTAATGTACTTTTAATTAATTTAGATGAAAAATGCCTACAAAGAAGGGCAATTTATTTTGTTTAAATTATTTCTTTTTTTTTATATTAAAAATATTGATTTTTATGTTTTTTATAGAAATCCTCAAGTCTTTTTATTTATACGTAAATTAAGTGGATTGTATTTGCAATTGTACACATAAATATTTCGATTGATAATCATTTCTTATTATTTTTGTAAAATGTTTATTATTCAAAATCAATTAAATTCCAATTTAAAAATTTATTTTCGTTTTTTTTTTGCCATTTTATAAAAAAATTGCTCGAAACTGTGATGCCTTTAATATAGAATTTTTGCAACAAAAGCCCATGTTAAAAAGGAGATTTTTCTTTACAATACAGAAGATTATTTCAATAGATTTTGTACGTTTTGGGGCAGATAAAAGGTTTCAATATCAATTTACGACATCATTTACGTTCAGTTAACTCAAAGAGTTTAAAAAGAGATGATTCCATGCCTCCAATATCTTTATTAATATCTGGCTTATATTGTTTT